>JACCPG010005463.1:0-14875 GCA_016069955.1 Drepana arcuata
AACGCTGCGATGAACTGTGATTAGATCCGCAAGACTCTTTGTACGTAGCAGTTGGTAATGATTTATTCATGAAGCAATTATGTAGTAGCATCCCGACATACTGTTACAGCTGTTACTTGCTTTTAGCGCTTAAAATAGCATTGTTTAGAACTGTGGTCTTTCGAGATATTAAGTAAGTAAATTCATGACTATAAGATACTTAGTACTATTAATAAACATAAATATATATATATATATATACTACGGCCGTCCTACCGTGATTGCCGAGTGGTTCGATTAGTTGCCTGCGACACAAAGTTCGCAAGTTCGAATCCCGACTGTAGTACCGGATAGGCTGGCAGAAGGGGTTACCGTTTCTCAAGTTGAATACAGCTAGTTCTCTCAGTTCAATTTCCTTGATCTAAATTAAAAAAATAGAACAAAATCTTTGTTGACAAATTGTTACCTTATCATCCCCTTAAAATGTGCTGTAACGGTAAATTTATACATGTAGATTCAGACCTTCAATATTATGCCTCAAACTAATCCATTAATAATATGTATTGTATTAACAACATCCTGTAACGTCTAGAAGATAATGTTCTATTTTTCTGAAACACTCTGTACAGGCACTTTCGTGACACAGGAAGGCCAACTACCTAGATGAGATCGATTTAACACTCAAGGATGGGAACGTCAAGAGTACTCGAAAGCGGCGAGCATCCATGAAGAGACTGGTGAATATTGTCGAAGTGAAAGAGGTATGTAAGTCAAGAGAGAATTAGCGTGATAATATTATGTACATATTTTGCACACAGCAAACTTTTATGCAATATATATTTGTAGTACTACCTACCTATACACCTCTGCCTACCCCTTCGGGGACCCTTGTGGGGAGGCGTGAGGATATATATGTCTGTATAAATTATACAAATAAGCCGTAATGGCCGAGTGGCTCGAGTTGTTAAATACAATACGTAGATTGCGACTTTGCCTACTCTTTCGGAGACCCTGGTTTTTTTTTTGTATTGTCTCTCGTAGCGTGAGTTCCGGGAACTTTTGCTACTGGAGACCCTAGTGGGAAAGCGTGCCGATATATAGTATTCGACGCCTTCCCGCTAGGAAGACGTAGATAGAGGTGTGTACGGAGTACCCACATATTTCAGGTGCCAACGTGACCTTTAGCGGGCCCATCGCCGTTTCTCAAGCACAATCATATGTCTGAATTTGTTCTCAAACTGTCCTTAAGAAAATGTCACTAGTACTTGATACATACATACATATCATCACGCCAGGTCCCCAACGTGGTAGACAGAGAGTATAGAGCGCCAGTTCTCTCTAGACTTACATACCTCTTTCGCTTCGTCCACATTCATATGCCCGACGAGCATGTATATGCTCGTCGGTTTCGAGTACTCTTAACGTTCCCATCCTTGAGAGTCCGATCGATTTGATCCAGATAGTTGGAACGTGGCCTTCCTCTGCCTCTTCTTGCACACACTTTTGCTTTGTATATCTGTTTCGTCAATCTTTCTTCACTCATCCTTTCTATGTGTCCAAACCAACGTAACATGCCTTTCTTCATCTTTACAATCACGCCCTCATTCACGCCAGTTGATAAAATACTTTATATAACCTTTATATTTTTCACAATTGTACCTCACAGTACATTCTACATAACAATAATATATACATGTACACATATATATGTATTGTAGTATATATTATTGTATGTATGTTATATAAGTATATGTTTCGTATTTATTTATGTAGAATGCCTATTATTTATAAATTATAATAATTGTTTCTATTTCATCCTCTCAACTGTCACACCTACCTTTTCTTTCTCTGTTTCTTATCTCTCTCTAATCTGGTTGCCTGGTAGAAATCGCTTTTGCGATAAGGCCGCCTATTGTGCCTACTATATGTTTTTCTTTGTAATTTCTTTTTGTTTCTGTAAATGTGTGTGTTTGTACAATAAAGGATATATTATTATTATTATTACATTCAGCATCTGACAATGTACAGTTATCTCTTGTTAAAAACAATGATCTACGTGCGATTGTTACCGTCAGTACAAGGTAAATAGGTTCCTCGAAGCGAGATCTATTGTACTGTAACGTTATACAAATTTCAATCACAATGCCCGAGCTTTGGTTTCAAAATTCAATGACGTGAGTTATTATCTCTTGGGAATCTTTAGCAATAATATAATTTTAGGTTAGGTTTAATAGCTGTGTCTTGACGGTCACCCACGTAACTTGCTTGAAGATGTCCTTCGCACAAGGGTCTCCGGGTAGGCCGGGTATTCGGCAGAGATATATTTTAGTTGCCAACGGCAATGGACTCCTATATATTTGATAAAGTTTCCACTTTCTATGATAACTTCAATAAACGAAAATGCAATTATATGCAATAGTCTTATATTATAGCCTATTACTATTATGTACCCCGCGGTTTCACCGACCTAAAACAGATTTTAGAGTCTTTTTCATAATAAAACCAATCCTGGGTGTGAATCTTAATATGCTGAATAATATTATCTTTATGCCAAAGTGAATATTATCTTTATGCCAAAGTGGAACAAACATCCCCACTTTCACATTTGTAATATTAATAGGCCAGGTCACTAGATCGTCAGCGAGCTAGGAAGTCAGCGGTTCCCATTGAGCCTTGCCGACCCAGCCAGTGGCGCGGAAAGCAGGCGCGGCCATATTTCTACGTCACTTATTGGCCCAGCCTTACAATGGTAATTATTTACCAAAGGAGAGTAGTGTTGGAGTAATTTATGGGTGCGTCCGTTTAACGGCAGCATTTAATATTTAAGTATGGCAACAAAACAACCTACCTACTAGAAACCGGAGAGCACGTGTGAAGAAATCTGTAAGACTAGAGATCACTGGCGCTCTCCCTCTACCTACTCCGTGTGGGACTCGGTGCGATGATATGTATGTCACAGTTATTTTTGTGCCTAAATAAGTCTAAGTGCTGGTGGCCGAGTGGTTCGAGCAGTTGCCTGGTACGAAAAGGTCGCAAGTTCGAATCCCGACTGTACCAATGAGTTTTTCTGAACTTAAGTACATTGATTAGTCACACCACGAGCTTTACGGTGAAGGAAAACATCGAGAGGAAACCTGCATACGTCTGAGAAGAAATTCAAAGGCGTATGTATAGTCGTGCTGGAGTAACGGCGATGGACTTGCCATCTGTCACGTTGGCACCTAATATACCTCTGGCGGAAAGTGGGCGTGTGGGTTTTACCTATACACCTCTGCCTACCCCTTCGGGGACCCTTGTGGGAAGGCGTGAGAATATATTATTTAAATTAATATTATTATTAAGTCTAAGTGCCCATACATAATAATCCCTTAAATTCATTCCACACGGACGAAGTCGCGGACATAGCCAGTACTTCATAATCACCGGAACCGGACAGTCGTTACAGCAGATTATGATAATGAGTAATAACGACATTACTGACATACCGAACCCATATTGATGGAATAAAATGTATCGAATGTGTTGATCCAGCTAATAATAATCTCTTTTCCAAATTTCATCCCATTCCGTTCAGTCTTTGAGTAAAAGAGAAAAAACATTCCAACACACTTTTGCATTTGAATTAGTAGAATTGCGAATACTGAAAATTCTTATTCGCAAAATGTGCAATCGCAAAATATTCCCAAAGCAATTCACCTTTAGTTGACCAAACATTATGTGAAACGAAATAAACTAAGAATGGCCGACCCAGAGCACGTACAAATATGCAACTGAATCTTGACAAAAGTCTACGATACCTGATCGCGGAGACTTCATACAAAGTACGTGCTTGTACCAATCGATGTTCGCAAGGCTGCATACGAGAGCGGGCAAGATCCGCCATTGTGCTTTGTCAATTCATGCATTCACGGGGGACGTTAGGAGCTCTCTCTAACAAAACATTAAAAACATCAACACACGTAGATGAGTATACGTATATCAATTAAAACATTTGGGCGTTTTTGGTTCCAGTATGGATTTTGTGTTCCTTTAATTGTAATAAACCCTTCCAGATATGTTATTGCGAAAGTTTGTGAGCATATATCTTGCGCAATCACTCCTAACGGAATGGAATCGCATGAAATTCGGCACAGAGATGGATTATCAATTGGTTTAAGACCGGATATGTTTTAGTAAAAAAAAAATTGTGTTCGTGGAACTGTGGGGCATAGCTTGTAATAGTATATATTTTTACATTACATAATTACAAACGTTCGACACACTATTTCAAATTTAATAGAAAAAACAACCGCACTTAACACTGGCAATAAACCCTTCATATACGATCCACGGATCCACTTGTCGCAATGTTCACTTTTTAAACGTTCTCTATTCAAATTTGAACAAATTCGAAAAAGAACAACACTTTAAAACGAAGAATCGAATATCGAAACGGAATTCTACTCAAATATTTTACTTTTATAGTCAGCTGGACAGTGGACACGTGACCACGTGTTATGATCAATCTGGCTTGTATAGTGCAAAAGAAACCTTGAAATAGTCTGCATGTCTAATAGAATGTTGTATCCACTATGCCTGAAGAATATTTAACATAAAACTTTTTTAGATTAACCCATCTAACTATTTATGCTGTGGCATGACAAATACTTAAAAAAAAAAGAATGTTCAAGATTCCGCTAACCCGCTACTTCAATAACCTCAGCTTTATCAACAATAGCTCAATTTGATCACGCGCCTAGAATGAGTGAGGGAAATATTCCGGGACGTGTGTCCTACAGGCTGGACAACTTGAAAATAACTTCGTTGTTTATATAAACTTTGCACGGTAATTCAAAAGTATTGCAGCCAGGACAAAGCGTCTTACTCCAAGAACAATTGAAATACTTTACACAAGATTTTAATCGCTAAGTACATATTAAAATACAAAGTCCCCCGCCACATCTGTCTGTCTGTTTGCGATAGACGTAGAAACTACTGAACATATGTAAGAACGGTTCTTACTTAAAGACATAGTAATTTGTGAGAGAGGTTTAACCGTAAGATTAATAAAGGTTGGAATTTATTAAAATGCTAATAATAATACGCTGAACACCATACGATACTAAAATCGTGTAAGCGTAATACGTTCTACGACCCGTGAGAAGCCGGGATGGGTCGCTAGTGCTACATAAATGGAGAAATAACTGAAGGACTTGTATCCATGCCATGAAGAAATTACACGAAGAACAGCATTAAACACTTTAAGTAAAATAATACGTTGAGCACAAAATGTATTTTTTAATATCTCACATTTTATTTTAAAAACATTGTAAAGGAGCACAAAACGTTTAATTTAAGAATAAACTCCTAAAGCGCGTGTTAATTTATACAATAACAAAAAGCAATTTAAATACACACCCTCAGTGTGATTGCCAGTGCCATTAATTCTAAATTTAACAAAATAAAAGTCAATCTAATAAAATTTAACAATATGATTCGCATCCAATGTCACTTTAAAAATAGAATTCCCTTGAAATCGGGTGGATGCGCGCGCCAGTCCTGTTGATCATGACCTATATGCGGGTCATTCGCGATTCGATTTTCAAATAGAGACTCCATAGAGATAATTTTACGTCTGTTCTAATTATCCCAGTGGAGGCCGAGTGGTTCGAGCAGTTGCCTGCGACGCAAAGGTCGCAAGTTCAAATCCCGACTGTACCAATGAGTTTTTCTGAACTTAAGTACAGTGATTGATCACACCACGAGCTTTACGGTGAAGGAAACCATCGAGAGGAAACCTGTTTACGTCTGAGAAGAAATTCAAAGGCGTATGTATAGTCGTGCTTGAGTAACGGCGATGGACTCGCCATCTGTCACGATGGCACCTAATATACCTCTGGCAGAAAGTGGGTGTGTGGGTATTACCTAAACACCTCTGCCTACCCCTTCGGGGACCCTTGTGGTAAGGCATGAGGATATATTATATATTTTTTTATAATTATCCCACATAGTATTATTTGAAAAAAGATATCTTCACGCCTCTCTGAAGGATCCACAAAGTAACAATACACCTCTTTTCCTTAGTTAAATCGATTAATATAGGTGCCAAAGTCATAGATGGCGAGCCCATCGCTGTTTCTCCAAGATAATCGCTAAATATTATGTTCTAAATTATACATTAAAAAGACAGGATGACCTTTGTCCCCTAATAAAAAAACGCATTAATTTCCGTTACAAGGTTTCTCAGTATTTATAGTCTGTTCTAAGGAGGAATTATTTCCTATTTTTTTATTATAATTTTCATCAGAACAAAAGGCCTTTTTTAAATTCGAGGAACTAATTAAGAAACATAAATTGTATGTAGTAAACAAAAGAGACAGAACACAAAATGTACTTCATCGTACCTTCAAAGGAACCTTAAAGCTTTCAAAAGCTTTTATTTTATAACAAGTCGTGTTCTTCGTAACATCTTACAGTACTCGGTTCAAATTCAACTTAAATGTAAGTAGAATAACCTCATTCTCGTATAGAAATTAAGTTATCTTAAAAATAAGGTACATATTTGCTTATGAAAGAAAGCTGTCAAAACTTTACGTAATTAACGTAATTACGTGTTAATATATTAATCGTATTGGATTTAATGTTGTCGGAAAATTTAATACTTCAATATTTATTTTTACTATGATATCTTTACAATGGCTTGAAGTGGCGTCGGAATAACTTTTTAATTGGATCTTGTATAGACGTTAATACATACATTCTGAATTTATTATCTACTAACCTATGTCCCGCTATAATATGCTATCTATACCCCGCTGTATAACCAGCGCAAAATTATATTACATTGGCAGACAGATGGATGACAGACAGATTGGCCGGCAGATATCCTCTTTTCAAAGACTTAAAAAAATAAGTCTTTGAAAGAAGGATATCTGCCGGTAATAAGGTGAATAGGGCCATGTAAGCGGTGATGGGCAATAATGCTCGAGTCCACAACACGATATTGGTGTCCACTTTATTGTACGGCAGCGAATCCTGGGTATGTCAGAGGAAGCATGAAAATACCATGCTTAAATGCAGTAGTAGTAAGCGATCTCCCGTTCTCTTCGAAAATTGTAACGACTTCAGATCGAATCCGCAATGAAGAGACTATTCTATTAATCATGAAGAGATCAATTGGATCTGTACTTATTTGAACGTGGTCTATATCGCCTCTTCTTCCTGATATATTTCCTTTGTATATATATCTTATGTCGTGAAGGAAATTACGGTGAGGAAATCTGCTATTTGAAAATAAATTCGATAATTCGAAAATAGAAAACGAATTCGAAGATTGGCGTCGCCCTTAACAAACGGAAACAGCCTTGCCATCTGTCATGATTCTCGATGACGACCGTCTGGTCTAGTGGTTAGAGCTCCTGACTGCGAAACTTGAGGTCGCGGTTTCGAATCCCGCTGAGGGCAGATATTTGTGTGATGAACACGAATATTTGTACCTTAGTCTTGGATGTCCTATGTATTTAAGTATATATCTATCTCTATAAGTAAATATATCGTTGTCTAGTTACCATCACACAAGCTTTGCTTAATTTGGGACTAGGTCAATTTGTGTGGAATTGTCCCAGGTATTTATTTATTTATTATTATTTATTGGACCTTCAATAATATATCCACGTTAAGTGAGTGTTGTAGTATTCAAGGACGCTTAATAATAAATAAAAAGCTAGAATATCACGGATAAACAAAGGTTTATTGTTCTGGTTGCCTGCAATAAAGACCTAGGATCGAAGGTATCCTAAGATCGGTCCTAATGAATTCCATGCCCCGAAATAAGGATATTCACCCTTAGAGTTAACCGGTCATTAACCTTACCTACCAAAAGTTCCCTGATTCCCTAGATACATAAGCTTTGTAGATAGATCTACGAGACTGTAATGAGAGAACCAACGACCGAACAACCGAACAAATTACGATTAATATGTATATATGTATAAGGCGAGTGTGAATGAAAGTGTTAGAAGGGGTAGACCTACGCGGAAGTTTCTAGACCAAATTAGGGACGTCTTGAAAAAAGGTTAGGTCAAGAGTACCCTAAACCGAAGAGCATGTATGAAGAGAAAATGAAGTGGACGAAGCGAAAGAAGTATGTAAGGATCGTAGCAAGTGGAGAGAAGTGGTCTCTGCCTACCCCTACGGGAAAGAGGCGTGATTATATGTATGTATGTATATTATTATTATTATAATAATTATTATTATATTGTATGTATGTACACTGTCCGTCATGGGGCTTGCACAGAGCGCCAGCTCTCTTTAGAATTACAAATCTCTCTCGCTCCATCCGTCCCATAGATTAAATCAGCCAAGTATGAACTTGGTTGATTTAATCTATATGTATATATAAATGAATGTTTGTCTGTATGGCCTTTATAGAATCAAATAAAAAAAAAGAAATAAACGGTTGGACCGATTTTGGGTTCGAGAATGGTTTACCTATTTAATTGGACCAGATAGGTGGTGCCACTGGGTCCGTGGCCTTTTATTTTTTTCTCAAGCGAAGCTGGGCGGGACAACTAGTTGTATCATATATATATATATATATATATATATCCTCACGCCTTCCCAAAAGGGTCCCCGAAGGGGTAGGCAGAGGTATCTAGGTAATACCCACACACCCACTTTCCGCCGGACGTATATTAGGTGCCATCATATTTCTAAGATGTATATGTCTTGCAGTACGTGCCGGTGACGACCAAAGTACCTAAATTTATCTTCAGCGATATATGAGAGCTTTAACAGCCTCCGCTTTCGGTTTACCACTTTGGGCAAACTTTCTGAGGAGGCGTGAAGATACACCATTAGCAAAAGTCTCTAACTATTCAAAATCTCGTTAGTTCCTCGCGGACGAAGTTGTAATAATCGATATGATTGAATATAATAAAGCAATATAAAAGAATAAAGAAAGCCGGGGTGGTCAAGTGGTGGTGGTCGAGTGGTCAAGAGAGAAGCCTGCGACACAAAAGATCGCAAGTTCGAATCCCGACTGTACCAATGAGTTTTTCTTAAATACAGTGATTAGTCACACCATGAGTTTTACGGTGAAGGAAAACACGAGAGGAAATTTTACTATATTTTTGGGTGTGTGGGTACTACTCATACACCTCTGCCTACCCTTTCGGGGACCCTTGTGGGAAGGCGTGAGGATATAATAAAGCAACGGCATTAACAGACGTTGGGAGTAAGAGTAATGGCTGCTTTTCGAGTCTTGATAAATGGAGCTTAATTAAAATAAAGTTGCCCCGGGATACCGGTTTGGGTTAAATATTTTATCTGTAAGTAGTTATATACAAACTATGTAAGTAATAGTCTATATGAAATAAAGACAATTCATATTGGGATTGCTCTGAGCTACATTATAGATATACAGGCACTGTGTCGAGAGAGAACTGGCGCTCTATACTCTCTGCCTACCCCGTTAGGGACTCGCCGTGAAGATATGATGATGATAGGCGTTGCGAAATAGACATCTAAAATATATCCTTTCATCCATATTGCCTTCATCTGACATTTCATCTGTCACGTTGATACTGAAATATATCTCCAGAGAAAAGAGTTTTGTTACACCTCCGCCTCCCCTACCCCAAGGGACATAGTATTAAATAAAATAAATTATAAACGAAACGCTCCACGGACTGAACTATTCTCACAGAACGTAAAGCACTCAAAAACTATTTTCTTTCGCCCATACAACATGTCAACACAAGTCTTATCCCTCCGACACCAAAGTGAGGTCGTAAAAGTTCCTTGAACCTTTTCGGCCGGACTCAAGAGAATTAATATAAGAATTGAAGCCTTTAATGTCGAAAAAGTTAAATTACTTTTTGCATCCTAATTTTATTTATACCCTTACAAACTCTTTCGAATATTTCACTCACCTCAATCTTTCTAACTCTGCAGGTAATTTTAATTTAAATTTAATTAAATAATTTTAAGTAGTTTGGTTTTTTTGGTACCTCAATTCGTTAGCAGATGCTTCCATCGAATAAATAATACGAACCTTATTAACGTAGGATTTAAGGGCTTACTTTGAAGGCCAAACGTCGAAGCTATAGAAGAATTTGAGATTCATTCATACACACAAATAGAAAATATTTAAAAGTCTGACACTAAAAAACTCGGAAGCACTGGATCATAATTCAATTACTAGTTACAACAAACAGAACACATAACTTAATGCCATTGAAAAAAATATAATGTATTATCATTGCGACAACCAAATAGCTTACTATGATTGCTATTGCTTTCATTAACCACAAGTGCGAAAGGGATAGATGCATGTACGTCTTTATATATGTCTCTTTCGTCCGCTTTGAAGATGGCAATAGCGCATCATTTATAATCCCAGTAGGAAGTCCTTATCAGTACCATTATATCGAGGACAATAATAACAGTTGACGACATAATCTAATATACAACATTTGGATACTGAAATATCAATGTTTGCTCGTATTTATAACATTTTCAAGCTTTCTGCTCGTTTTCTTCTGCTTCTGTTTTTGGCATACCAGAAACAGTAACTCGAGGTAGGCAGAGAGAGCGCCAGTTCTCTCTAGACTTACATACCTCTTTCGCTTTGTCCACATTCATCAGTCTTTGCATACATGCTCGCTGGTTTCAAGCACTCTTGACGTTCCCGTCCTAGATTGTCCAAACGGTTTGTTGGAACGTGGTCTTCCTCAGCCTTCCTCTTGCTTAGTAAAGGTAAACGTAAATTAAATAAATGAATTCCAAATGACCGTATAATATAGCTCTCACGGCCGAGTGATTAAAGTAGGCCTGTAATCTTAAGATTACACGTTCAAACCTCGGCGGTTTGTACCAAAGAATTTTCCTGAATATTATATAGGTTTATCACACTAAAATCTTAGCGGTATAGGATAGCATCGTTAGGAAACTTGTGATCGTTACAGAAGTAATTTAAAGACGTATGTACGGTCGAGCCTGAGGGACAGACTGACCGGTCACGTTGGCACCTAGATGTATCTCCGGCAATCGTCTGCTTAACCCTTCAGTGAACTTTGTGAGTGGCAAAAAGATAAGTATAATAACAGCCGTCTAACTTAGTTAGTGGTCAAAGCTGACCACTAACAATGACCACGAAGCTTAAGGTCACTGGCTCTACTCCTTTATATAATATATATATATATATATATATAATATAATATAATATAATATAATATTGTTACCAATTATTATCTGTGGTCCGAGTACAAGCAGAATGCCATAGACAGCAAGCTTTGACACACGGGCTTTGGACAGGCATTCGCGCGGTTCTGAAGAGTCGGTCGTTCTCTCATAATATTAGTTTTGTAATAATAACTAAGTGGCTAATCATTTTGTCCTGACTATAATAAATGTATTGATAGTTCATTACTATTTTTAATAAATCCACTTCTGGTTTTTAATATCAGAAGTGGGATAGGAACTTATATACGCTCACGTTATTTGTAAATAAACAAGCAGATAAAGTTTGCTGTTCGAATCAGTTCAAATAATCATTACCGTTTTAAAAGTTGTAATTATCGTGCAAGTTTAATTATTTGAAATTACAGTTTCGAGCTATGTTTTTGTGTTTGAGAGAACGACGCAATTCACATAGGCTGTCTTCAGAAATTGTTTCGCCTAGACGACACGGAAGGTATTTCAAGTAAGGTCGCAACAATTTTATATTTCGACATTGGATCCTAGTGTGCTTGATTTTGACTGGTGGTGCGCGGAGGTTGATCGTGGTCAACAATTAAATAACAAGGGTGATCATGAATGCCTAGGTCGTATAGGTAATTGTTTACATGGCAATGTGAATTCTTGGTTGAATGACTGATCCAAGAACGATAGGTTGGACTCGGACTGAATTTCGATCATTGTGCCCTTGCAGTGTTGATACTGCTGCAGTGCTTTAAGTAGTTATGTCCACCAATTCGAATTAATATTTGACGTGGAATACGCTCGTAAATCTAAACTGCGTCTTCATATGATGCTGTCCATTCGTCCACCAACATAAGACCATTCAATTCGCGGAAGCACGAAACACCTAGTCCAAACAGTAATATTATTTGCGCAATAGGCTGTCTAAATTTTGCACGTTCTGCAAATGATCTCAGGGTCCAAACGATAAAAATGTTGACAGCGTAAGTCTTAAAATCGAGTTCAAACGTTATAAAGTAATGCCTGCGGTCTTGCAAAAGTTATCCGTTGATATTTTAATACATAGTGGATATTCCACTGATATCTGGAGTTTTGTTTGATGATTGATAATTTCGATCGCGTTCCTACTTATCGCCTAATGCGAGGGATACGGAGTCAAGATCAAAGACTACTATTTAATACCTGAAAGTGAAGACGTTGAATCTATGTCATACGTTACTGCAATCATATTATCTCCATGGATTTCATTGGAGGTTGATATATATGTCGTGTCATATTATTACAATAAAGCACTTATTGACACGTGTAGAGTCCTTACGTATATACACGACGTACTAATTATGCAAATAGCATAGATGAAGGCCTGGAAACACTGGCCCAGATTCTACGTAATCTCACAGACGCGGATATTTCTGTAAATTAAACAAAGAAATGCGTCGTCATTCATGGATACTGAAGTAGAATACCTAGGGCGTCTAATTGTTATGGTCAGGTACGGCCGAGCCCTGGTAAAGTCGAGGCTCTAATTAAGTACACAAAACCTACTGATGTCCAGGTTATTTTAGATTGCACAGCTAAGTTACTTAAGAAGTGTGAAAATTGTTCAGACTACTAATGCAGTAACTTAAGTCTAAATTAAGGGATAATCAGCTAAACACAACTAAATATAAAATCAAAAATGATTTGTTATATTGCAAATATACACAGACCGGCGAAGAATCCCACATGCTTTGCTTTATTCCGAAGCGTCATGGGTTAAGTTTGTGAGCTTTTCACTATGAGCATGTCATATCTGTGTAGATAGAACTACAGACTTAAAACTAAGCCATTTTTGGTTCCTGAGTCTCAAGACACTCTGTTATTTTATATTTTTTAGCTTGCACAGCTAAGTTACTGAAAGAAGTGTGAAAATTGTTCAGACTGCTAACGCGGTAACTGAAGTCTAAATTAAGGGATAATCCGCTAGACACAACTAAATATAAAATCTAAAATGATTTGTTATATTGCTAATATACACCGACAGACGAAGAATCCCACATGCTTTGCTTTATTCCGAAGCGTCATAGGTTAAGTTTGTGAGCTTTTCACTATGAGCATGTCATATCTGTGTAGATAGAACTACAGACTTAATACTAAGCCATGTTTGGTTCCAGAGTCTCAAGACACTTTATTATTTTATCTTGCGTGTCTAGCTTATAAAATGGTGCCTAGGGCTCCTCTGTTACCTATGGTGTCCAGGACCGACCGGATCTTGGTAAGAGATGTTACCTTGCTGGACATAATCCGAGCCGCGTAGCTCTTATGTTTCTCAGGAGACAACGAGCGTCCGCACTAGTAGACGTTAAGATGCCTATGTCAACGAGAATCGTCGACAGCGACGAACCTTTGCCATCGATGACTTCGTGTTTGTAAACGAGTCATCGCAGTCTACGGGAAAGCTGGACTCCGGTATGCGGGGACCTTACAAGGCCTTGTGCGTGCTGCTGCACAACCGCTACAGCCTAGAACTCCTTGGTGGCTCCTATGGCAAGACTACTCAACTACTGCAGAGCACATAACTTTGTGGCGCGGAGAGAGGACAAAGAACACTCGTTCAGCTTTCTACGAGAGTGTTGAGCAACAGCACACAGACATCCGACATGCTGTGCATTTGCAATGTATGATCCTTCCATACAGTTGCCGTTTGCAATATGTGGTCCTCCATATAGTTGCCGAATCTGCAATGTGTAATGTAGTTTGTTTGTACTACATGGCACAGTTGCCATAAATGCAATGTATAGCCCATGCGTACAGTTGCCGTTTGCAATATGTGGTCCTCCATATAGTTGCCGAATTTGCAATGTGTAATGTAGTTTGTTTGTACTACATGGCACAGTTGCCATAAATGCAATGTATAGCCCATGCATACAGTTGCCGTTTGCAATATGTGGTCCTCCATATAGTTGCCGAATTTGCAATGTGTAATGTAGTTTGTGAGTACTACATGGCACAGTTGCCATAAATGCAACGTATAGCCCATGCATACAGTTGCCGTTTGCAATATGTGGTCCTCCATATAGTTGCCGGATTTGCAATGTGTAATGTAGTTTGTGAGTACTACATGGCACAGTTGCCATAAATGCAATGTATAGCCCATGCATACAGTTGCCGTTTGCAATATGTGGTCCTCCATATAGTTGCCGAATCTGCAATGTGTAATGTAGTTTGTACTACATGGCACAGTTGCCATAAATGCAATGTATAGCCCATGCATACAGTTGCCGTTTGCAATATGTGGTCCTCCATATAGTTGCCGGATTTGCAATGTGCAATATAGTTTGTGAGTACTATAACGCACAGTTGCCAATTATATTACTTTTCATAGTTATTAATTAAATATTTAACAATGTGTAATTTTTCCATACAGATGCAATTTTTGCAATGTGCAATATAGTTTGTGAGTACTATAACGCACAGTTGCCAATTATATTAATTTTCATTGTTATTAATTAAATACTTAACAATGTGTAATTTTTCCATACAGATGCAATTTTTGCAATGTGCAATATAGTTTGTGAGTACTATAACGCACAGTTGCCAATTATATTAATTTTCATTGTTATTAATTAAATACTTAACAATGTGTATTTTTCCATACAGATGCAATTTTTGCAATGTGCAATATAGTTTGTGAGTACTATAACGTACAGTTGCCAATTATATTAATTTTCATTGT
>JACCPG010005466.1:0-14973 GCA_016069955.1 Drepana arcuata
TTATTCTGGAATCTCTAATTAAATATAAGATAGGCCCCGTGTCCCGTTGCCGTCTAAATACATATGTCTCCGGCGAAAAGCCGTAGTACGCCTCCGCCCACCCCTTCGGGGGGCCTCGGGGGAAGGTGTGAAGCTATATTATTAATATATATTTAATTTTATTTAGTTTTAATTTGGACCGGAGTCTCGTGTCTCCGTATGCATTGTGATATTGTTTTAGTAAAATATTGGTGCCGTGAGCACCATCCTCCTCCCCCTCCCCCGCTGCATACACACACCACACGCGGGTCTGGAGTCTATGGCAGGAGCCGAGCTCAACTGTCTCGTACCTAAATTGTGATATCGTGCTTGGTATAATAATATAATATGTATTCGCACTGAGCAACCTATTTGTAGTGAACAGTTGAACAAGTAAATGTTTAATGTTGTCTCGGTCATGTCGACTGATACATACTTTTATAACTCATATTGACTCAGTTGCAGAGGTCTATTGACCTTTGCTCCTGCTTGGCCTCCACGACCTGCGTGACCACGCTGCCCAGGCTCTATGGCCACGTGACCACGCTGCCCAGGCTCTATGGCCACGTGACCACGCTGCCCAGGCTCTATGGCCACGTGACCACGCTGCCCAGGCTCTATGGCCACGTGACCACGCTGCCCAGGCTCTATGGCCACGTGACCACGCTGGCCAGGCTCTATGGCCACGTGACCACGCTGCCCTGACCTGATGGTATGCATGCACCCATACGAGCGGCGCCTCCCACTCCAGTGATGTATTCATGTTATTGTATATTTACTACACGTGTACGCCACGATATAAACTTGTATAACATGAAATTAAACGTCTTGATGTAAATGGATTAAGCGTTTTTATTTATTACAAAAATTTACAAAATATTCAATATGTACAATATAAATAATACGACGATATACAAAGAGATCAGCTCCTCATAGTCACGGTAGGGGGCACCAACAGCCTGCCTGATGTAATAGGTGACCTTAGCCTGTGGCCTGTGGGTGTGGGTGCTGGCAACATTAAAGGCCTGTATACTACGAGCACCATTGTGTTTGGCCGCAGCGGGGAGCATGCCACCAATACGATACAATATGACTTACAAATGGCTCCACGGAAGGCTATGTTGCATATTTTGATTGCCACCATTCCATAAATGACACCTCTACAAAATATGTTGCATATTTTGATTGCCACCATTCCATAAATTACACCTCTACAAAATATGTTGCATATTTTGATTGCCACCATTCCATAAATGACACCTCTACAAAATATGTTGCATATTTTGATTGCCACCATTCCATAAATGACACCTCTACAAAATATGTTGCATATTTTGATTGCCACCATTCCATAAATTACACCTCTACAAAATATGTTGCATATTTTGATTGCCACCATTCCATAAATGACACCTCTACAAAATATGTTGCATATTTTCACATTAGAAGCAGGAAACCTATTTTGATGGATTTAGAGGAAAGGAAAGACTAATGAGTAGTTCAGTAGAGTACAGTGGAATTTTGCTAATACTGAAACTAGCACAGGTCACATAACGAGTCAGCCTGATGAGAGATGCTGTATCTCTTGACAGATTCTAAAGAAGACTTCTCAGAGGGGACTACGCGGGTTTTAACTGAAAACACGTGAGAAATGTTGTAAATTGGCAGGTAGGGGCATTATAGGTTGGCGGGGGGTAAACGGTAATTATTCCTTCAATTACGGGTATCGAGGATATTGCTATGTTTGTACGTAATGTAGTCTTCGCTTCGGGATTCGGTCCCTGTGGACCTCGTCAGTAGGTCGCCGGGTCAGTGCGGCAGCGGCAGCAGCAGCGTCGGCAGCAGCAGTAGCAGCGGCAGCAGCAGCGGTGCTGCAGCGGCAGGCGCGGCGCTGCGGCGGCCCACGGTGCGGCGGTGGCGGTCCACCACGTAGATGAGCCCGCCCATACCTGCGCGGGGAGCTCGCATCACCTCTGGCCGGGCCCGTAGATGAGCCCGCCCATACCTGCGCGGGGAGCTCGCATCACCTCTGGCCGGGCCCGTAGAGGAGCCCGCCCATACCTGCGCGGGGAGCTCGCATCACCTCTGGCCGGGCCGTAGATGGGCCGCCATACCTGCGGGGGCTCGCATCACCTCCTGGCCGGGCCCGTAGTGGGCCGCCCATACCTGCGCGAGGCTCGCGGCATCACCTCTGGCCGGGCCCGTAGATGAGCCCGCCCATACCTGCGCGAGGGCTCGCATCACCTCTGTGGCCGGGCCCGTAGATGAGCCGCCCACGCCTGCGGGGAGCTCGCATCACCTCTGGCCGGGCCCGTAGATGCGCCCGCCCATACCTGCGCGGGGAGCTCGCATCACCTCTGGCCGGGCCCGTAGATGAGCCCGCCCATACCTGCGCGGGGAGCTCGCATCACCTCTGGCCGGGCCCGTAGATGAGCCCGCCCATACCTGCGCGGGGAGCTCGCATCACCTCTGGCCGGGCCCGTAGATGAGCCCGCCCATACCTGCGCGGGGAGCTCGCATCACCTTCGGGCAGGAGCCGCCGGTACCTCCGGGATGGCTAACGCTCATACGCAACGCAACGCAACGCTGACCACCGGCTGGGCCGTAGGGCTCGATGCAAACGGCTGAGATAGCAAGAGACTCGCGAAGAGGCGCGATTCTAGTGCTGAGAATGAAGCTTCATTGGTATAAAAAAAATCAAGGCGAGGCGGGTTACCCGTGTGCGTGAAGGAGTGGTAGTAGACGACGTCGGGCCACGTGGAGTTGGGCGTCAGCTGCAGCTGCGCCGGCGGCTCGGGCCCGCACTCCCACTGCAGCGAGCGGTTGAAGGCGCGGAACGTGGCGTAGTCCTCGTCACGCCGCGCGTCCGCGCCGCGCCGCCTGGGGGGCGGGGGGGTCAGGGCGGCCGGGGGGCTACACTATAGTGGGGGGCCACTGGGGCGTGGGGGGCCACTGGGCACCTGCGCGCGATGCACAGCGGGCCGGCGGCGGCGGGCGCCAGGCGGCCGCGGCGCGTGTACAGCACGCCCGCCAGCACCTTGGCCGCGCGCTGCGCCGCCTCGTCCAGCCGCTCCAGCCCGCCCACGCTGCACACACACACACACACACACAATGGCACACTTGCACGGTGGGGGGGCGCGGGGAGGGGGGGTTGGGGGGGCACTCACGGCTCGGCGGTGACGATGAGCGGGTGGTACTCGGAGGCGGAGTGCGGGTCGCGGCCGCCGCGCACGCGGAAGGAGTAGGTGAGGCCGCGCCGCAGCTGCAGCGCGGGCGCCAGCTGGCCGTTGACGTACCAGGCCAGCGCCGCCGCCGCCCGCCCGCCCAGCGGCTCGCGCCCGCCCAGGCCTCGCCGCCCGCCCGACGGGCCCAGCGCGAAGTTGAACACGCGCAGCGCAGGGTCGAACAGCTCGGCCACCTCCCACGGCTTGGGCGCCCAGCCGCTGGCCCTGAGGACGGGCGCTGCTGATGGGGCCGCGGAGCAAGGCCTACTACTGCTACTGCCGCTACTACTGGCACACTCACGTGGTGAAGGGGAAGCAGTCGTCGTACGGCGTCTTGGCGGCCAGCTCGAGGCTCAGCGAGCGGCGCGGGTACAGGCGGTGGAAGCCGGGCTCGCCCGTCGGCTCCAGGCGACCCACGGCCCACACCACGAACGTGGGCTTCTCCAGCGACCACTCCAGGTCCATGGCCTCCACTGCCGGGACGACTCGTTAGAGCGACGGGGCAAGCGAGGGTCGGGCGGGGGGCGGGGTGGGGGGGAGAGCGTACCGGGCTTGAGGTTGCGGCGGTAGGTGACGAGCGTGAGGCCGTCGCGGCGGCTGGCCGAGAACACCTGGTTGTCGTCCAGCCCGCCGAGCCTGGCGTCGCCGCACACGCCGCGCCAGCGCCCCAGCACGTGCACGCACTATGTCGCCACATGTATGTACAGTACCACATTAGTAGCCGCGGGCAGCCGGGCCCCGATGGCTCAGTGGCGCGCGGGAGTCTCACCGCGGCGCGGTCGGTGATGTTGTAGTCCAGCACGAGCGCGCGCTGCTCGCGGCGCGAGTAGGCAGCCACGGCCACGTCGGCGCCCAGCATGCTCGAGCCGTCCGGGCTGCCCGAGATGCCGAACGCCATGTACTCGTCCTCGCCGATCTGCGACGCACCGATCGGCGTAAAGCGACATTCGAAGCCGGGAATAGCGGAAGCGAAGAGGCAATAGTATCGGCGCACCTGGCCGGCGAGCTCGAAGGTGACCTGGTTGCCGAAGACCTCCCAGGCGACCTGGTACTGCGCGTGCAGCTGGCGGCAGTTGGGCAGCCGCGTGGCGTGGTCCAGCGGGCGCGCCGCGGCGGGCGGCAGGCGCAGCGCCTCGGGCACGGCCAGCCAGGCCAGCGCCGCGCCCCCCCCCGCCCCCCCCACGTCCCACAGCGCCAGCCACTGCACGCCGCGCAGGCCGCGCTCGCCCGTCAGCCGCAGGCGCACGTCCGTGCCGTTGTACGCGCCCAGCGGCTCCAGGCTGCATGCGCACAGCGCACTCAGTGCATGCCCCTCGCCCCCTGCCCTCCCGTTCCCCCTCTCCCCCTCGCCCATACTCACTAGCCGTACTCGTCGGGCACCTTGAACCCTCGCGCCGAGGGCTGCGGCCCCACGCCGGCCCAGAAGTAGACCTCGTGGCCGTTGCCGTCGTAGCGCAGCTCCGGGATCCTGCATCACACGCGCTATACTCCTCGTGGGGCCCTCGCCCGCCCGCCTGCCTGACTATGCCGGAGCAGTATTTTGAACGGACATATTACGTAATGACTTGAACAGATTACGACTCTATGATTTGTTGCGACGTTATTTTCCAAGAGCTAAGGGTCGTGTCGCTCGTCGCGGGCAGCACGGGCAGCACGGGCAGCACGGGCACTCACAGCACGGTGTTGTCGTCGAGGAGCTGCACGGGCTGGCTGGTGACCCCGCTGCCGGCCAGCGGCGAGGCGGTGTGCGGCGCGGGCGCCTCGAAGTCGTCGGGCACGAACACGTCCCCGAAGGTGTTCTGGCTGCCGATGTCGTACACGGCCAGCCACTTGACGCGCGACACGCGCTTGCCCTCGGGCAGCGTCAGCCGCACCTCGTCGTTGTAGTACCGCTCCAGGATGTTGGTCCTGTCACATATGCCTCACTTATATATACATCGACAATCACGAAAGCTATTGATTAAACACAACTTTGTATTAGAGAGTGCTCGGCGAGCAACTAACTGTAGCTGACATATACTCACTTGCCGTTCTGGTCGGGCACGATGAAGCCCTGTGGGCCCGGCCGGCCCGAGTCTCCGGCCCAGAAGAATGTGTCATCACCGGTTCCATCATAATTGAAGTTGATAAGCAACAGAGTCCATTCATCCACCGCATACACTTCCCCTGATACCTGCAACCGACCGAGCCATTATCAAGTTGTAGGTATGATTCTCTCAAGGCACATACAGAATAATTATTTGAGGAAAGATAAAATAATATTAAATGATATGCACAAGAAATAGATATTCAATAGACTTAGATACTTCTTACACAGCAATCACAATTTTTCTTTTCTTTTTAATTTCACAAGCTTTCTATATGTGTTGCGGGTCATCCAAATTTATTAAAGAAACCAATAAGATCACTCCATGTTTTTTTGATAAATCTTTCATTTGTATATACCTGGTTGAAAAAGATAAGTATAAATCAAAATATTTTTTGGTTTCTACATGAGGGACTTTTGGGACCTCATGCAATTTTCAGAGGCAAACCACAGAATTAAGATTAAACTGTAGTAAGTACAATAAATTAATATTTGAAATATCTACATTAAAACCTGACTGCTAATATAAGGCTGGATTGTTGGCACAGCCTTATCGCATCAATATTCTCATCAGAAAAATGTGTATATTTAGGAATATATGTGAAATCTCGTTTAATACTGAATACTACGAGGTATTATTTTTCCGAAGAGAAGTATAAGGGTGCCAACCCAATAATTAATAATAATAATAAAGTTATTAATTGTAAATCCTACAACAAACACTTTACCTGGTGGTGGTAAGAGTTGAGCCTCCCTATAAGCTTGCCTCGGTACGGACCTTCGTCGTCATCCTGCGACCAGCACTCTAGAATGATAGTTAAACTTACAGCACGAAGGAGAAAGTTTGCGAACTTCTACATTAAAATTTACGAAAATGTGAGAAACTGTACCTTTTGTGATAGCTACGAATAGTAGCAAACATATTTTTAACATTATAAGACACTACAATAACCTATGAGTAATTTAAAAACTTTCTAACATAACAATGAAGGTCAAAACATTTCAAGTTTTAACTTTATTCAACTTGCTTGAGTTCGAACGACGAATGACTTGACTTCCGGTTCATAGATACGTCACTTTAATGATCGTGTTCTCGTTGAAGTTTACCATCGAGGTTTTGTCCAATAGCTAATAGCCAACGAGCTTCCATTAAATTTCAGCCAATCCGAGCCTTTCGTTACGGAGTATTTTGTTGTATGATCCGGGCGATTGAAGTAACTTTCACTTAGTTGTTACTTTTCATATAAAATTTATTCTTGACATGGATACAAGTTCTGATGTCACATACACAAAATCTTTGTTTATTGATAATATGTATTACATTACTTCTCAGAGATTCGTGAGGCAATTCTACTAGTTATGATTTAATAGCAATTTATATTATAATAAACTTGACATTTTATAGCATTGGCTACAAGTCTTTCAGTCACATATTTTTCTGTTCCTTTAACTTTACTTCCTCTATTCAACTGTCAAAAGTTTGTAAGAAAAATCATATGATAAATTTTCTATTATACAGAAAGATACACACTACACACCTTTGCCTACAACTGCGGGGACCCTTGTGGGATTGCAAGCAGATAGAATGATATATCATATAAATCATTTTGATATTAGTCATTCGGCGTGATGCAAAGTATATGTATGTACCTGAGCGTACATAACTATGTATTGTGTTTGTACGCTTAGGTACGTACGCCGAGTCCCTCACGGGGTAGAGCTAGTGCACCGCCAGTTCTTTGTAGACTTAAAACCTTTTTCTTGATCACTTAACATAAAAACAACACATAGGGACTTATTTTGGCAATTTCCCTACAAATCAAATTTACTCAAAAAAAAAGCGTAGCTCAATGAGACATGCCATACTGTTGAAATCAAAGGTTTACATTATACATCATGGAGTACCAATCGACGCTCATAACCTAGCTGAGTAAATTACTCATTATTAATGATTGTAATTATGAACATAGTGATAGCTTGAGCTTCTGCCCTCTTCACAAAATCCTTGTCTGTTAAGGTTCTCAGTATCCAACGTATGGCACTGACATTTGGGAAAACTGTCAATAGCATTGCAACCGCCGCTAATATCATTGGCATACAAATGGTGGATACGGATAGCGTGAATGATTACGGAAAAGGAGAGGCAGCCGATAAGTTATACATAACTATTTGGTGTTAGATGGATACATGTTGAGGGTGTCTGCTGCTTCTTCTTTTTCGACGTTTTATAAGTGCCCATCTGGGCCTATGTGAAATAAAAAGATTTTGATTTTGATTTCCTGTGAACTATGATAATAGTCCTTCCAACTTTTCAAATAATTAGGTAGCATGAGGTCAGAGCTGTTGCTATGAAATATTTAGTCTCAGGATTTATTGAATCGACGCTGGTTGCACTATCTATGTAGGTACATTTACAAACAAGTAATGTAATATGAGGTGTATGTGAAGTACCTACTTATATATAGTCACGTAGAAACTACGTAGGGGATCACGTAGGGGATCACAGTGGAAGCGTGCACGTCGCGATTCCTGCCAGCCCAGAGGGCTGCAATTCCACTCGATGCGCATTGGCCGGACGGCTATTAGGGCGTGCCCCCGAGGCGACGCGCACCAGTCCGTCCCCGCTGGTGCGAAAAATTCTGCACAGTGCGGCGATGGGGACCGCCACCCATCACGCGGGGTGCCTCACGGCGGGAAGTGGAGTGTGGAGTGTAGGATGGGTGTATGGAATGTAAGAGGAGGTATGGCTGATAAGATGAACGAATTGATCGATGTTATGACAGAGAGCGAGTTAGATGTTGTGTGCTTGTCTGAAACCAAGCGGAAGGGTGGTGGAGTAGACGAGCTCCCGGGCGGGAGTTTAGTGCTGTGGTCAGGAGTGGCAAACACCGAGCACGCCTGCCAGGGAGTGGGAATTCTACTATCCAGCCGCTTGGCAGAATGTATGATAAGTTATGATGCGGTGAACCCCAGACTTATTTGGGCTCGCTTTAAAATAGGCCTTACCCGACTGTTTTTAGTCGCGGTATATGCTCCGGTGGCCTCAGCGGACACTTGCGACCTGAATAAGTTCTGGGAATGTGTGAGGAATGTTCTAGAGACGAAAGAAGGGAATGAAAAGCTGATTATTTGTGGTGATCTGAATGGATGGGTCGGGACAGCCCGTAAGGATTACGAGGCAGTACTCGGCAAGTATGGTGATAAGAGAGTGAACGAGGCAGGCAAGCTGATGTTAGATGTATGCATGGAGAGAGACCTTTTTGTGGCGAACACCATGTTCGACCACAAAAGGATTCATCAGTATACATGGGAACGGAAAATGAGCGAAGCATGATAGATCTGTTTCTAATAGATCAGCGACTCAGAACACAGGTGATGGACACCAGGGTGTATAGGGGAGCTGACCTGGGAACGGACCACTTCCTAGTTATAACTAGGATAAGGGGTCTGTTCGCGGGCTGGCGATCCCGCGCTGAGGGTCCCTGTTCTGCAGTCGCAGACCGCATCAAAAGCTGGAGGCTTCAAGATGCGGCTATTAGAGACAGATATCAAGAAAGGGTATCTGAACAGCTAGCCTGTCCACCGAAAGATGTGTTTGAGAGTGTCGATGTTTGTTGGCAGTTCCTTAAGTCCAGCATATTATGCGCCGCGAAAGAAGTTTGTGGCATTTCGAAAGGGCGGACAACCAAAAATGGCGATGGTTGGTGGGATGATGAAGTGAAAGAAGAAGTTAAAAAGAAGAAGGATGAAAGGCAAGACATTTTGGCTATGTCCAGCTCAAGTGAGAGTATGAAAGAAAAGATGAAAGAAAAATACCGCCTGCAAAAAAATCGTACGAAAGAGATAATAGCTCAGAAGCGTGAGGGGTTCCAAATGACTGTAGACGAAAAACTGTCACAGAATTTCAAGGACAATGCAAAACTTTTTTGGAGGGAAGTTAAGAAGTCCAGAAATTGTGTTACAGCTAGTAGTAGGATGAATGTGATTTTCTCGAAGGACAATAACATGCTGACTGACAAAACAGACGTCCTCAGGCGATGGAGTGAATTTTACAAAGATATGTATGATGATGATGCCGCTGATCTACTCACAGAGCTGCCTCCAACAGAATCTATCGAGGATCCTATAGCGGATAAAATAAGTATGGGAGAGATTGTAAGTGCGATAAGAAGTCTGAAATGTGGAAAAGCTGCGGGAATAGATGGGATTACGGCTGAGATGATCAAGTACGGTGGACCAACGGTCTGGGACGTCATCTATTTGCTATGCAATCTTTGCTGGGAAAAGGGTGATATTCCGGACGACTGGAGGCGAGCAGTCATCGTGCCTTTCTATAAAGGAAAGGGATCACGATTGGACTGCTCAAACTACAGAGCCATCAGCTTGGTCAGCTTAGCTAGTAAAGTGTACACGAAGATCCTGACGATAAGAATGCAAGAGCGATCCGAAAGGTTTCTCTGGGAATCCCAAAGTGGATTTAGACCAAGAAGAGGATGTATGGATCAAACCTTCTCGCTTCGCGGAATCGCGGAAAAGTTTTTGGATATTAACCAAAGGGTTTTCTGCGCTTTCGTCGACTTGGAGAAGACATTTGATAGAGTCGTACGAAAGGAACTCTGGGACGTGTTGCCTGGATATGGAGTGAGCAGTTCCCTACTGCATGCCGTGAAATCACTCTATAGTGATAGCGGGGCGCGCGTTAGGGTTAATGGTGGGATGTCACCCTGGTTTGATGTGAAGTCGGGGGTCAAACAAGGGTGTATCATGTCTGCCTGGCTGTTCATTATATATCTAGATAACTGTCTGAGAGCACTAAGAACAAACGGATGTGGAGTGAAAATGGGAAACTTAGTGGTCAACTGCCTATTATACGCCGATGACGCGGTTTTACTGGCGTCATCAGAGGGCGAACTGCAGTCACTAGTTACCATAATGAAAGTAGAATGTGAAAAGAAGGGGCTGCGCCTAAACGCTGCTTAGAACTGTAAGTTCTGGTATTCCGAAAGAGATGAACAAGTGACCAGCCGAGGGTGCTATATCGGTAAATGGGCAAATTCTAGAGCAAGTGAATGAATTTGTATATCTTGGAAGCATGTTCACACGAGATGGAAAGTATGAAAAAGATATTGAAAGAAGGATATCTGCCGGAAATAAGGTGAATGGAGCCATGTCGGCGTTGATGGGCAGTAAAAGTCTGAGCAAGAATGCTCGAGTTGCTGTCCACAACGCGATATTGGTACCTACCTTATTGTATGGCAGCGAATCCTGGGTATGTCAGAGGAAGTATGAAAATAGCTTGAATGCAGTTGAGATGCTATCTCTTCGAAAAATTTGCGGCGTAACGATATTAAATCGAATCCCCAATGAAGAGATTCGCAAATCAACTGGCGTGAATGAGGGCGTGATTGTAAAGATGAAAAAAGGCATGTTACGTTGGTTTGGACACATAGAAAGGATGAGTGAAGAAAGATTGACGAAACAGATATACAAAGCAAAAGTGTGTGCAAGAAGAGGCAGAGGAAGGCCACGTTCAACTACCTGGATCAAATAGATCGGACTCTGAAGGACGGGAACGTTAAGAGTACTCGAAACCGACGAGCATGTATGAAGAGACTGATGAATGTGGACGAAGCGAAAGAGGTATGTAAGTCTAGAGAGAACTGGCGCTCTATACTCTCTGCCTACCCCGTTAGGGACTTGGCGTGATGATATGTATGTATGTATGTATGTACGTAGAAACTACTGCGGAACCATGAATGGTTGTGCTTCCGAGTCGCGCTTGGGTGCAATCAATTTATTTCATACATTAGAGATGAACTAAAAGTGTTGAGCCTCGCTTACGCAATAGCCAGTGAAGCACTCGCAGTGACGCAATGCAGATCAAATCAATTCATAGTAATCACAGGGCACCGGTGTCGATGAGAACGCAAATTAAATCATTTTGCTTTTTACTGTTTCGCAACCCATAAATCAATACTTTTAGCATTCGCATAGAGGCGGACACAAACAGGCACAAGAGGGAAACTGCCACCAGCTGCGGCACCATGAGTGGCCAGAAACCGGGGGTAAATAACTCGAATTGCGGCTTGAGACAAAACCCTATTTGTTGGGTTTTATAATTATGAGGACATTTCATGCAATTAAATAACATTAGATGCATGAATCTTTTCCCGCAGCTACCGTCATTGCCATAAATATTATAGATATTTGATAGCGTGAACGCTTACAGAAAATGATGTTGCTTAGATTCGCTGGTCTATGGTGTGTACTCGGTGAAGTAGGCTCACTGAGCTTCCGAGGCTGCTGTTGTCCCGGAAGACAGGAAGTATACATTGTGTGTGTGGGCAGTACTTATCATGCTGTAACTCTTGGTTTAACTAAAAATGTTGACCCTCCCAAGAGGGCTAAGGCCACACACTCTTTTCGCCGGGGGTATATTGAAGTTAGAGTAGAGAAGTGGAGGGAAGAAGTAACGTGACTGATGCTGAGTAACAGAGGAAAGATCGGTGTGTTTGTATCGAATTGGCTCAAAAAGTAGTTGTCCGATTTTAATAATTCAGTATAGGCTATTTTAATTGCAAGAAAGAAAAATATGCCAAAATAAATATCCACCCGTGCGAAGCTGGGACGTGCCGCTAGTTATACAAACATCTTTGAATTTCTTCTCAAAATTTATTTATTTATTTATTTATTTGTTTACACGTATACATCTATCATTACAGGTTGGTCCCAATACAATAGTGCAGCACAATTAACACATCTTATAACATAATACAAATAATGTAGCCTTTGTGAATTGGCTCAAAGAACAGGAGAACAAATCTATATTCTGTGCAACTTGGTTCAGTGTATGCATGGTGCGCGTTAATGGCATTTTTTCCAACAAGTTAGTGCGACCACGAGGCACAGCAAACAAGCGAGGTCTCCGCCGGCGGTGCACGTACTCGTTGGGTACGTTCAAGCCTACCCACTCTAATATAGCCGGATTCGATAGCGATCCTCTATAAACCCTCCATATATAGGATGCCAGTGCCAGGTCCCTCCGAGTTTCCAGTTTGTTGTATCCGACCATGCCCAGGATGAACAAAGTTGGATACATCAGCGGATAATTAGGATATACTCCATATAAACGAAAATACAGATAACGGGCAAATTTGTTTTGTATGCGCTCCACCATTAGGCTATATTTTGCCTCGTGTGGAGCCTATATGGTCGCATTGCACTCAAGCTGACTCCTTACCAAAGCATCATAAAGCACGGTTATGGTTTGCATACATTTGAAACCTCCCGCTCTGCGAAGTACAAATCCCAAGGTTCTGAAAGCTTTCTTACAAACCTTGACAATATGATTACGGAACGTTAAGTCGGTGTTCATCCAAACTCCCAGATCCCTTACACCGTCAGTCCTAACCATAGGCACATTGTCCATCTTATAAGTGTAATGGAGTGGATTTTTTGCTCGACTGTATGTTACAACCGAGCATTTATCTATATTAAACTGTAGCTTGTTTCTCCGACTCCAATCGATGATATTGTTCACATCCCTTTGGAGGCGTTCACAATCCTCTATATCTTTAACTGCTAACAACAGCTTGAGATCGTCAGCGAATAGCAAGCATCTGGCATCATTGACAACTTCAGGGAGATCATTAATCATGACGATGAACTGCAAAGGTCCCAGGTTACTTCCTTGACTTACCCCTGTCCGCGTGAAATAAAGTTCAGAGGTGCAACCGGCATACTCCACATATTGTTGCCGATCCCTCATGTAGCTGGCAAAGAATTTTAACAGTTTATTGGTGCAGCCAACTCCAGCCAACTTTGTCAGTAGGATATCGTTATCGACCAAGTCGAAGGCTTTTTTGAAATCAAAGTAGGCTGCGTCCACCTGCACTCCTGCGTCTACATGAGGGACCATATACCTCATGGAGGTGAGGAGGTTGCTGGTAGTACTGCACATCCGACGGAATCCGTGTTGGGCATCGGACAGTTGGGAGGTCACTTGGTCCTGAACGTTTTTCTGTATGGTCGACTCAAACACTTTTGCTGGTGTCGACAAAGTAGCCACTGGTCTAAAACAATTAATTTCTGTCCCAGTCTCGCCCTTAGGTATTGGTACGACCCTTGTTACTTTCCATCTGTCAGGAAAATATGACGCATCTAAACACAAATTAAATATATGAGCCAGTGGTTTGGCTAGGACCGTTCCACAATCCCTAAATACAAAAGCAGGGATACTGTCAGGGCCTGCTGAACGCTTTGGTTTTAGTCTTGCGAGCGCTGATGCCACCTCGTCGACCTTGATCTGGTAGATGTGGACCCTCGCGGCACTCGAACCTGCAGCTGCTGCTGCAGAATCCACGTTCAACTCAGCTCTAAAATCTGGTTTCCTCTCGATGTCTGAGTGATGATTAATCACTAAACTTAAGTTCATAATAAAGTTCTTTGGTACAGTCGGGGCTCGAACTGATCGTTCCGTTGCAGGCGACTACTTTGTGTGTAGTCCTAGTAGCAAAAGTGTTTGGACCTGAAATTATATTTCAGGCAAACTTCGGCTAAATGCCACGCTGTCGTTAGCCGTTAGCATCAAAATTTATTACAGCAGGCAGTGGTGTAATAGATATTCCGCCTCTGTCTGCCCCTTCAGAATAATTGAGTACGTGTAGCTTATAGCTGCAGTGTAGGAGCCTGGAGCACCGACCCGATATGCTGCTTGTTATGTTACACCTGAGATGTGATACGTGCCCTGGCCTCCCTGAGCCATGGGCCCTCCCGGCCGCGTGCGACGGCGCGCGTTGCCACAGCGGCGCGCAGGGCGACGGCGCGGCGAGGCGGCGGCGGCGCGGCGGCGCGGTGAGCAAAACCGTGTCGGCGGCGCGCGCGCGGCCAGTCTCCGGCTGCGCGACCCGCGGCGCGCACATCGCCACTCGCTCCCGCAGTACACGCAGCACTCGCAGTACACGCAGCACTCGCAGTACACACAGTACACACGGCTGCACCAACATGCGCGCTCTCCTGCTGCTACTGGGTGAGTCGCCGCAAGCCCCCTGACCTACACCTACCACCCAAATATTTTTATTTTACGCATATTATTATTTTCACCCCTAAATAAATAAAAAACAATTTTTTGTCAAAAATTTTTTTGACAAAAAATATTAATAATATAATATAATATATTCTCACGTCATCCCACAAGGATCCCCGAAGGGGTAGGCAGTGGTGTATGGGTAGTACCCATATTTAGATATATACATATACATATGTAAATGTTATTTATGTAAGTGTGTTATTGTGTATTGTTTTGATACACCGCGAACAACGGCCGCTGCGGCCACACAATTGATACATTCGATGACAGCAACACTAACTAACGAGTGCTTACAAACATTGATCTTGTTTCCTTATAACGAGTAACATCATCCGCGAGCGTGTTGGCTGCTCCCATTACCTCCCAGGGGCTTAATAGTGACTATGTACCCGAGAGATGCTGGCCGGGACTATTGATTACATACATACATACATATCATCACGCCAAGTCCCTAACGGGGAAGGCAGAGAGTATAGAGCGCCAGTTCTCTCTAGACTTACATATCTCATTCGCTTCGTCCACATTCATCAGTCTCTTCATACATGCTCGTCGGTTTC
>JACCPG010005472.1:0-10368 GCA_016069955.1 Drepana arcuata
CTTCTATGGACAACACCGCAAAGTCTAATCTCAATCAGAAAAATAAAGTCGTATTTGCAAACGTAGCGAGGGTTAACGCACACTATCAACTCATTAAATTGCATCGCCTTTTTAATGAGTCTGAAAGTGAACAAAGGATATTGTGCGCGATTACATTAAGTACCTAGTTGTAGTGTTAGAGGTAAGATAGTCTGTTTTCAACTATGTTCACTGTGTTTGTTGATTCCAATTAGTTGTGAAACGGTAAAATACTTTTAGTACTTTTCTGCTTACAAAGCGCTGAAACAGCTCGCTACAACAATTATAGAATAAAAGAATCCACATTTACTAACTCCAGATAGCACCAGGATGCGGATGCGATTCGGACACGAATAATATTGAACGTACAATTACATACATAATTGAATATTTTGTCCAAATCAAACATTTATCAACGTACTAAATTTAGTTCTTACAGCGAAATAACAACAACGATAACAAGTAAATCATTTGAGGAAGGCTCGTTGCATAGAGGCAATAAATATTGAGTGGAGGACGCATAATATGCTTATATAAAATGTTATACCTACAAGATACTTATTACATGGTTGCCTCATATTTACTGGATGAATACGCTATAAAGTGATATCACGTGATCGTTTTCGGCCGGGTAATAGTTATAAATTACCCGGGTAGTTTATAAAAGCCGGTTAACCCGAGGTAAGCGGACAAGGCGTATAATTTATTATTGGGAAATTCGCGTACTTTCATACGCGATGCTGTGGATCATTTTATTATATAGGTACCTATACGCATTGTTACACGGACAAATTGAGTTAATTGAGTACAAATAAACAAAATGGTACATGTTAAAAAGCCATGGTGGCCGAGTGGTTTAAGTGGTCACCTTGAAAGAAATAAATACAGATTCAACCTAGGTAGTCTACACTAAGGAGTTTTTTTTAAAGCATTATAGTGTATCATCACACAAGGGATTTTACGGTAAAAAAAAAACATTGTGAAGAACATACATACATACATACATATCATCACGCCAAGTCTCTAGCGGGGTAGGCAGAGAGTATAGAGCGCCAGTTCTCTCTAGACTTACATACTTCTTTCGCTTTGTCCACATTCATCAGTCTCTTCATACATGCTCGTCGGTTTCGAGTACTCTTAACGTTCCCGTCCTTCAGAATCCGATCTATTTGATCCAGGTAGTTGGAACGTGGCCTTCCTCTGCCTCTTCTTGCACACACTTTTGCTTTGTATTGTGAAGAAAGTATATGTTTAAATGGAATTCAAGGTGGTTACTCAGACACGGCGACCGACTCGTAACAAAACGTTAAGATACAGTTAATTTACGCTGAAACCGGAAGTTGCTGTGGTTTCAAAATTAGTATGTTGCTCTTTCACGGCATAGCGGCTGAACCGATTCTAGCAGGAAAATATTGTAGCTACTTTATAGAACACCACGCGGGCGAAGCCGCGGGCATAAGCTAGTATTATCATAAAGCAAGTTCAGAGCTTCTCAGAAGACGGAGATAATGGGCCCAAAACTAAAACCATTCTAAATATGAACACATACATCGTTCCTTCCATTTTCATTCATCGCTCTTTGTATACATGCTCGTCTGTTCAGGATTTGTAGTTTCTGATGAATTTTCTGATTAACAACGTAAACAACGTTGGTTTACAACGCAAGGTTAACAACGTAACTTTTTACTTAGTCACGTTCCACATTTGTGGAAAAAACATTTCGTACCTTCATAATTAAAAAGATGTCAATAACCTTTAATTAATCTTTACGAAAGCAGTTTGAACACAAATCTTTACGCAGACTCAATATTTTTAGGATTTTGAGAAAAAGTTATACCTGACCTTGAACTTTTGTGTTAAGGTTACGACTGTGCTGTAAACTCAAATCCTCAATTTAAATTCACACCCAAATAATATATTTATCTATTCATTTCAAACACATAGAGAAGGTTACCAATGAAAATATATGGAGCTCTAACTGTACCACACTGCATCATATCCGCGAGAGGGTCTTGAGTTATTGTAACTGCTGTACGCTCACTGACAAAAATACTGTACGAACTGACATGCAACTGTCAGTTTTTTTGTATTTATGTAAAATATCTTCGATGAAACAAAATCGCACAGGGATAACAAGGCTAACATGTATTAATTTTAGTACCTACTTAAGTTGTGTATTTGTGTTTATAGAGTATTCGTTTTAGTAGTATATCGTAGATATACCTAAGTAATACTCCAAAGAGCAAAGATTTGATTGTTTGATATGATTAAACTCAAAAACTATTTGATTGATTTTAAGAATTCTTTCGCCATTCGAAAGCTACATTTTTACAACATTTATTATTTTGTATTTTGTAACCATATTTTCAGAAGAACATAATCCATTTGTTACTGCCGCTTATTAATAATTCGACACAAAATTGATATGACATTACTACAGTTTCAGAATAATACACTTATCATTAAACATGAACAAATCACGTACAATCATGAATTCTGTATTCGACAGTACTACACATTTTATATTCGCGATCCTTGCCGGGTATTTATCACCGAGAACTTTTCATGCAAATATATGAACACGTCTATATAAGTTTGTTGATAAAATGTGACCCAATCATATTTATGGAATTCTCTTTTCTGGACATATTCACTCAGGCTTAATAAATATAAAATGAAAAAGTAACATTGAATTCATAACCGACTGATCCTAAAGTAGGCGTATACTAAAATTTACAGACAGATAACGATTCCATCGTCCTTTCTCAAGTACTACTATACATACTTATGTCTTTGAATTCCTTCTAAACGTATGCAGCTCTCAGTGTTTTATTCTCGAGGTTTGTTTAGTCGCAGTTTTTAAGTTAATAAAAACTCAATGGTATAGTCTGGGTGTCAATTTGTAACCTTTGCTTAATTTAAATAGATCAAAATATACACATTATCAACTGAAATCACTAATAGCATCTTCGGACAAGGACACCCGGGATGGATGTCGGGCATATACATGTCTATTGCATTAACATAACTTTACACACCGAAGCAACAATAACGGAAGCTAACGGAAAGGTACCTTGCCGAAAACCAAAACATAAACGTTATATCGGCGATCGTACCAAACTGCTCTATCAAAATATAACGACCGCGATAAAAACGATGGAAAAGAAACCAAACGTTTCCGACGAATTTCCAAAGATCGTACAATAACCGTACACCCATCCTTGTCTTACATAAGTTATCATATATTTCTTTCTTATTCTAGCTAGAGTTCTTCATTTTATAGGCGAGTCGATATTATTTGGACGGCTCCACAAGATATGAGTGCTAAATATTTTATGATGTCCACTACAGACACGAGGTTAGAAGTCTAACACGAGCCCCTACTTGGCCCAGCCTTGGATTTCAAACACGCACATTATAATGATATCATGTGAGCGTTATTCGACTGTCACTATGAAAAATCCGGTACCGATGTAAAGGATACAAATACTCATAGTGCCGAAAAAGGTCCGAATCACAGCTAGAAATTACTCGATCTACTTAATTACATCTCAGTTTTTTGTCACGTTTGTCTCTACAAACTGTCTTGGTGTAATGTCATTAATCTTAGGAGGCTGGCAGTGCAGCAAACGACCTCCCGTTAAGACCCTCCACGAGCTGGGTACCCCGTAATATGCTTATATAGCAAGACGGAGGAATAACTAAATACCAAAAGCGTGCAAGCCAAACAGAACCTTCCATTAATTGCTATTAGAATCATTAACGCGTGTACCGACCCCCGTAGCTTGTAACCTTTAGCGTCGCCGCCAAATGGAAAATAAGAAAATAAAGAAATCCTAGCGCGAGAAAAAAGGTAGTACGTAAGATGTATTTTTTGCAGAGGAGCGTGTCGGTAGCATTGTTAAATATATCGTCCAATCAGTATCTCGGAACGACGAGGAATTAGCGTTTGGAAGTGAACGACGCTGCGACGAATCCCGGTCTACCCTTTTATGCGGCGTGGCGTAATAAAAAAAAGAAATCCTTATTTGAATTTGGAAGACGAATTAAAAAGAAAATGAATTCTCCTCTAATTTAAACAGAGCGAGATTCTAGACGATTTTCGGGCATTAGGGAGGGTTTAATTAATGCATCGGAGTTGAAAGTCTGACGGGTAGACTAAGCTTTATAATTTATACGTAGGACGTGGAAATGTGCAAAACTTCTTTCGAACGAATTGTGTATGAACTTTCATTTATGAATATTGAATTTATTAATAACAAGTTGTCCGACCGAGGTTCTCTTCGCCCGTACCTTTATGATTACAATGGTAACAATAGCTTAAGTCTTTAGTTTTAGAGATCTCGTGATGATTCAATCATTCATATTGAAATATATTATTGTAAAATCCATTTTGGAGATGACTTATATAAAATTTTGTTCTTACTCCGAGCGAGTAAGTTGCGTCATAAATAATTTTGCTAATATATATTTTAATTGAATTGGGTGTATAGTTTTAGAGATCTTGTAATCTCAGTGATATTTTGCTTTTATATCTATACATATGTATTATCGTGTATTACAATATATAATCTATTATGTATTATCCAGATCAATAACCTTCATAACCCAAAAGTGAAAATATGAGGTAAAAGCCTTACAAAAATTATTTTGTACAATTCGATATCCCAAAAACTAATCACGGATAAGAGTGACCTCTCCCCACATTGATCCTTAGCCATCGAGAAGGTTGCGGAGGCACTTCGTCTTCATTCGGGAATCCCTTTAAGGACTCGTATCAGTTGTAATGAAAGCTAATTCTTTCATTAACTCCCCGTGACAACGGGAAAAATTGTAAGTCCAACGAAAACAAACGAACGATGGATGTAAATAGGTATATAGATCTTGTTTTACGATTTCAGTGTATCGCACATTGAGTATGAATATCCTACTAATATTATAAGTGCGAGAGTTTTAGGGCATGTTTGCTCCTCTTTCACCTTAATTTCAATTACTGAACGACATTGGATGAAATTTCGGGGACCCTAGTGAGAAGCCGTGACGATATAATATGTAATCTGGTAGTCGCAGAAGTATGACCATTCAACGTGCGACACAGCTAGACTTATCATATTGAAATATATTGATATCACGATTTTTCTTTAAAATACTTTATTTCTACTCACATACCTAAGTGAAATAAATGAGCATCAAAAATATTGTATCAATATCCAATAAAGATGTGAGTTTATCATCGTGCACCCTACACGTAAAACTAGCAATATAAAGTGAAAATTGGATTTACAGCTGACAATTGGAGAAGGCATCTCCATCAAGGCGACCCCAGCGACATGTTTGCCGAAATACACTTTAAAAGCACTTTCTATTCTTATGGTAGGCGGAGATGATTGCATCGTGTTGTGATCAAAATCGCTACTCAATTTTTGGGGCAAAGATACTCGAGGAGATTTTCCGAGGAAACTAACAGTTTGAAGGTTAAATAGGGTCAAGATGTATAAAAAATATTATATGGAATATGTAAAATAAATATATTAGTGTATTTAGTAGGAGCCGATGCTTAAGCAAAGCTTTAATAATAGATGCTAATAATTCCTAGTAGCTATATAAAGTGTAAGTGCACTTTTAAATTTTATCATTGTGGTCCATTTGATCTAACTTTGGAACAGTGGAACATTGTACTTAGTAAACCTATCCTCTTACGCAAAGCGAATACTTAGTATAAGCGCTAAGTAAAGTCCATTGCCTTGCCTTGATTGATATGGAGTTTGAAGCATAATACTCGACTACAAACGATACACAAACAGACAAGCGCTCCGCCGTAATGCAATTTACAAAGCAGCAATCACGAGTGCTAGCCACATTGTTGTATAGTCGCCGCCAAAGAGCCAAAGGAAGGAAGCTCACTGTGCCTTAATAATTAATTGGCGCTTAAACGCGCTGACGTCTTGCCCTAGCTCCGGAGGGGGTACTAGCTACTCTTGTGCATACGCTGCGTATATGCCACCTTGTTGTTGCTTATATTACATTTGAAGATGGTAACATTTCGTTTATTAATTGACTAGCTGTACCCCGCGGTATCAACCGTGCAAAATTTGATTTAATTGGTAGACTGTTATCTGCTATGTGATAGATAATCCATTTCTGTGTAATTTCGAAATTTCATTCAATTCCGATCAGTAATTGTGGTGTTAAAGAGGAGCAGACATCACTGCAAACTTTCACATTTATTATATTTGTTGAAAAGAAATATGAATCGTCAACGTTCAATGTGGGTACTATTTAGTTTATAGAGTCTATCGGTATGATGTTTCACACTCAACCGAAACGACATAATAATATAAATATAATATATCCTCACGCCTTCCCACAAGGGTCCCCACAAGGGTTCCCACAAGGAAGGGGTAAGCAGAGGTGTATAGGTAATACCCACACACCCATTTTCCGCCAGAGATATATTAGGTGCCAACGTGACAGATGGCGAGTCCATCGCCGTTACTCAAGCACGACTATACACACGCCTTTGAATTTCTTCTCAGACGTATGCAGGTTTCCTCTCGATGTTTTCCTTCACCGTAAAGCTCGTGGTGTGACTAATCACTGTACTTAAGTTCCGAAAAACTCATTGGTACAGTCGGGATTCGAACTTGCGACCTTTGCGTCGCAGGCAACTCTGCTCGAACCACTCGGCCACCACGGCTCGCTATAATATAACGATAATATACGATATAATATAAACTTCAAAATACGAGCTTGTTAATGACTACAATCAAGTTAATGGACACACGAACATGGTAATTGAAACGCATATGATTCGTAAACCGCAATTAGTTAAACGTAAAATTGAAGAAAATTGAAGCGTTCATCAATCAAGTAAAAAGGCCGTGATTACAAATCTAGATAACTAAGGAAATGGGGCACTCGTGTAGTGGAATTTAAGTGTTATTTTGGTTTTTAGGCATCTCTTTTATGACAGTATGTTTGAACTCCAAAGCATAAGACCTTCACCTGCGCGCCCTACCGTCCTTGTATTGTAATAATTGCTTAACCGTTTAAATGAGGTACAGACTTCTACAATTGGTAGGAATGCGCCTTGAATAGGCTAATGCAGGATGATATTTAGTATGCAATTTAGTGGCAACGAACGTACCGAGGGTCAAATCTATGTATATTATAGTACACATTTTGGTACTAACGAAATTTGCCTTCTGTATCCTGTGAACTAACCTCGTACATACATACATTACCCATACACGTGGCTAGGCTTTGTTATAATAACTTGTAATGAAATATTTAGCATTAATAAGTGTAATACGTTAATGAAAAGTAAAAAAAACTCCGTATCCAAATATGGTTTACGCTCCGAGACTATAGTCACTGAACAATTTGTTTGCCATCTGACCCCAACTCACGCGATGTCATCATAAAACCAACAATTAACGTTAGTTTGTTTTACTACAAACTAAGTACTGGGTGTGTTTGTCTTCAGAGGAGATGTCACGCTCGAATACTTATTAAAACTTAAAGATGCTTTAACATTACAAATTTTCGAGGCATTTTCTGTTACCGGTCCTAGTAATTAATATAACTTTAGAAATACTCCATTTTATATATTTCTTATTAATAAGTACTACCAATATTATTTAAGCCTCTCCAATATAGGCATATTACAGTTGAATTTTCGACGAACAGAGTCAAAGAGAGCGGATGATAAAACCCCGTCACTAATTAAATGGGCTCGAGACGTCCCATTCTTAATAGATTTGTCGCTAATTTGAAATAATTTTGCTCTACGTAATATTAAACGTCGGAATGAAATTAAAATGTTGGGATATAGATTAAATTGCCGCTGCAAATTTGCACGCTTTTAATTTAACGTATAATACATGGCAAAAATAAGGTGGGAATAAATTCGCTCTGTAGATTAGATTCAACATCCGAGTGTTCTAGTTGCAATTCATCATTATTATTCCAGACAATTTATCAAGCGGTTGGCTTGCCGCGCCCGACCGGATCGCACATTCTAACGAGATGGTGAATTTTCACCGAATAATTTGCGATCCGACGAATCACGTATTGGAATCCGGAATGAAGTCTAAATTGTGATAGAAGACCTGAACATGCCAGAATAAAAGTAGCACTGAGAAAATATCAAGTAATCGATCTAAGATACACCATTCTATAGATATTGGCAAATTATTCCAATGCGAGGGCATAAAAACGTAAAAGTTCATGAGATTCTTTCTCGTCACTTCAGTTCACAGAAATTGAGGGTCGATAAGATTACCAAGGCTTATTACTGCGACTTTATCATATTTCAATTTACGATCGTCACCCGGACTTATCGAGTAGAAAAATCGAGGGGTACGGAATGCCAATGAACATAAATCATAAACGATATGTCTCATTAATGAGCAGTTTGATTTATTTTATAGGCAAAATTCTGCAAGAAGATCTACATAAATAGTAACATACGCTGAACAAAATAAAATAAAATTACCATGTTAATTGCACTGAATGTTAAAACGTAGCATTAAATTCATAAGCTCTGAAGTTAGACGCTTAATATTACATAGGAATTATAAGCTGAACAGTGGCATTAGATAAGTCGGTGGGCAAGAAAATGCTTGGTCGGAGGGAATAAGAAAACGGTCCTAGTTGTTAAGTCTTGCACAGTTTCTGTCGCTATCTCGGGGATAAGAAGCCTAATCACCAGTCGTCGTGTCTGTATCGAGCCGAGCGAGGCGCGCGAGTATTCCCCAAGGTATGCTTTTGGGACCAGTTTTCTTTTTTGGTTTACATTACACTGTAAGTGTGCCGAATTCTTTTGTTGCGCCCTCGCTTTTTGTACAGATTTGCCTGATTTGTATTGTATTTGCTTACGTTTGCATAGATTTTGCAAAATAATGGCTTCTTTCAAATAAAATTCATCATTCGATTATTCTGAACTTGTTATACGTAAATATCGTAGCGTTAATATGTTTAAGGTAAAATTTTCACCTTATTTGAAAACAAAGAAAACCTAACGCCATAAATAAGGATACTTATAAAGTTATAGAAACTTTCTCATTGTAACTGCAAGCCGAACCGCTCCGAGGTCGCGCACGAATAAACTTGTAGTTGGAAACTATTTGTAATATAAATTTATGATTCAACGTTAACACTTGCTTTCTGCGCCCAATATCAACGCTTTCACGCTATAAATAAATTAAACAATAATAAAAGACTACTTAAGTATTAAATGATGAAATAAAATTCTTGGAGTGGAGTGTTCTTAAATTAAAAAGGAATATAAGCAAAAAATAATTTACTCATCGAAAAGGAGAAAAACCTTTGGCGCCGCGTCATATCTAACGAGAGTTATAGCCGCGATTCCCTTACAACCGTTCGAAGAACTGAAAATTACTTTCAATGGAGCGTTCTTCCTTAATGATCTGATCTGTAAGAACTTAAATACGATATGTATTCAGAAAATGTAATCGCTCGCTCGTAGGTAGTGGTTTTGTCGAAATCTATTCCTTAAATTTAATGGCCATTACAGGCACTGCGTATGAAACTAAATGTGTCATCAAATGACTAGTACAAGGGGGTCATATCAAATTGGAAATCGATTTTGTCGCACCCAAAATAGGGTGTATAAATCTCATTGTGATATAGATGTCAGCCATATGTCGTATGCTTGTCACATGAGTGAACTTTTTTATAACTCACTGCTTTTACGCCAATTTTTTTTTTTGCAAAATATCATTTATATGGTCATAAACAGCTTAACAACTTTAGTCAGGATATCTCAGAAGGATTTTGAGAAGGTAGAGTTTTAATTATGCCACTTTCTACAATTCACCATACAGGGACGTATTATCCTCACGCGTTCTTCAAGAGTCCCCGAAGGGGTAAGCAGGTATAGGTAGTAGGTAACCACACACCCGCTTTCCACTAGAGCTATATTTCAGGTGCTAACGTGAAAGATGGCGATTTCATTGCCGTTAAAGTCAAGGACGACTATACATGCGCCTTTGAATTTCTTCTCAGTTTCTTCAGTCACTTCTGTTCATGCCTGTTTGTCGCCAACGAACGGGTTCGGCCGCCCTGCCAGAACCTAACAAGTTGCGAAATCACTTCCACGCGTGTAATTAAGCTTAATTAATTTCTTGTACCATAATCGCTTAAATGTCAAAATCCGATTCCACGCAGACGAAAACGTTAGATGCTTTTAAAAATGTTTTGCAGTAAATCATGAAATAGTAAATCACTATAGGACTGGCTTAGTCAATTAATTATATTCCCCTACTCAACATCCATACAGCTTTTAAAAGGCCACCGTTAAGCCTTTAATAGTTATTCCAGTCACAA
>JACCPG010005480.1:0-49680 GCA_016069955.1 Drepana arcuata
GTCCCAAACTAAGCAAAGCTTGTACTGTGGGAACTGGACAACGATATACATACTTATATAGATAGGCAATTGCACACAAATTGACCTTGTCCCAAACTAAGCAAAGCTTGTACTGTGGGAACTGGACAACGATATACATACTTATATAGATAGGCAGTTACACACAAATTGACCTAGTCCCAAACTAAGCAAAGCTTGTACTGTGGGAACTGGACAACGATATACATACTTATATAGATAGGCAATTCCACACAAATTGACCTAGTCCCCAAACTAAGCAAAGCTTGTACTGTGGGAACTGGACAACGATATACATACTTATATAGATAGGCAATTCCACACAAATTGACCTAGTCCCAAACTAAGCAAAGTTTGTACTGTGGGAACTGGACAACGATATACATACTTATATAGATAGGCAATTGCACACAAATTGACCTAGTCCCAAACTAAGCAAAGCTTGTACTGTGGGAACTGGACAACGATATACATACTTATATAGATGGGCAATTGCACACAAATTGACCTAGTCCCAAACTAAGCAAAGCTTGTACTGTGGGAACTGGACAACGATATACATACTTATATAGATAGGCAATTGCACACAAATTGACCTAGTCCCAAACTAAGCAAAGCTTGTACTGTGGGAACTGGACAACGATATACACACTTATATAGATAGGCAATTCCAATCAAATTCCACTCACCTAGTCCCTTAAAAATATATAATAATAATATTTATTTATTTATTTATTAATATTTAAAAAAATCTCTTCCAGACACACAGAATTATTTTCCCCGCCCTTGCCAGCTGTCAAAATTAACGCCATAGACAATATATCTTTTGGCGTTGTCGTAAAAATCATTTTAGCATTCACTGACACTTGGTGGCCTCAAGTCAGTTGGTTCGGCTTTCTATGGAATGGGGGGGACAGGGGGGCTTTGCCCATCGAAGACACGTGGGTTGCCAGTATCAATGGGCCGAGCGTACCTACCGGATCTAACAATACTCTTACTCTATGGTCGACCGGAGATGCAGCTAAAATGGTTAGTTATTTATCGGGAACTACATGTAAACTCAGGGGTGGTTTGTCTATGGTACATTTCACGGGACTTCATGGCTTTTTGGTTCCGTAACCCTGGCAGTTGTGGCTGTTTTTTTTTTATTATTATCTAGAGAAGTAATACGTTTTTTTTTCATGTTAAATTAGTTTCGTGACATCGGTCTTTTAGCCGCCAGGTTGTAATTTTAATTACACGTATTAAAAATATTGTTGACCAAATATTTGTCTATGATTCTTATATTTTAAATTTAAAGTTAATTTGTGGTAAATGAGAACCAAAAATATGTGATAATAAGCCTTATCGTATTTAGTTTAAAAAATATAAATCATTGGTCAATTCAGGACGAAATTGCCTCCAGGACGGATCAGCAATTACTTTATAATGTACTAGCTGTCCCGCCCAGCTTCGCTCGGGTGAAAAAGTTAAATTGCCCGTAACACGATCGCAGCGCCATCTATCGGGTCCAATTGTAAATCTAAACCATTCTCGAATCCACCTTAAGACACACAGAAAGGGATAGCTTCGCCCGGGTGAAAAGTTAAATTCCTGAAACTCGATCGCAGCGCCACCTATCGGGTCCAATTTAATATAGCCTATGTTCACCGGAGATAGTGTAGCTTCCTAAAAGTGAAAGAATTTTTCAAATCGGTCCAGTAGTTTTTGAGCCTATTCATTACAACCAAACAAACAAAGTTTTCCTCTTTATAATATTAGTGTAGAAAAAAACCTAATTAATTAATTCACAAGTTATTTTTATTTAAATCTTTATCCGAAACGGCTCAGCTATGTCTGCATGAAGAGGTGTCCTCTCCGAGAGTATAAAACATACTAACTCACTCATTAAAACTAATTTGGGAAACTCCATTCCTACACTAGAGTATAGAGGTAGTGCACAACAACAATTGCCCGACTGGGGCAGTACCTCCACCTCACCGAAGGTCGCACACAAATGGCACTGCTCCTGGATACGTTGGGTTGATGCTGCTCGCGTCCGTAAACACCCTCGATACCTCACACGTGATCCCCGGGTGGTGCTAACGAGCAGCTGGAGAGAGGTAGGCCACAACTGATCTCCCGTCCACAATAGCAGTTGCCCGACTGGGCCAGTACCTCCACCTTACAGAAGGTCGCACACAAATGGCACTGCTCCTGGATACGTTGGGTTGATGCTGCTCGCGTCCGTAAACACCCTCGATACCTCACACGTGATCCCGGGTGGTGCTAACGAGCAGCTGGAGAGAGGTAGCCCACAACGGATCTCCCGTCCACAATAGCAGTTGCCCGACTAGGGCCGTACCTCCACCTTACAGAAGGTCGCACACAAATGGCACTGCTCCTGGATACGTTGGGTTGATGCTGCTCGCGTCTGTAAACACCCTCGATACCTCACACGTGATCCCCGGGTGGTGCTAACGAGCAGCAGGAGAGAGGTAGGCCACAACGGATCTCCCGTCCACAATAGCAGTTGCCCGACTGGGGCAGTACCTCCACCTTACAGAAGGTCGCACACAAATGGCACTGCTCCTGGATACGTTGGGTTGAGGCTGCTCGCGTCCGTAAACACCCTCGATACCTCACACGTGATCCCCGGGTGGTGCTAACGAGCAGCTGGAGAGAGGTAGGCCACAACTGATCTCCCGTCCACAATAGCAGTTGCCCGACTGGGGCAGTACCTCCACCTTACAGAAGGTCGCACACAAATGGCACGCTCCTGGATACGTTGGGTTGATGCTGCTCGCGTCCGTAAACACCCTCGATACCTCACACGTGATCCCCGGGTGGTGCTAACGAGCAGCTGGAGAGAGGTAGGCCACAACGGATCTCCCGTCCACAATAGCAGTTGCCCGACTGGGGCAGTACCTCCACCTTACAGAAGGTCGCACACAAATGGCCCTGCTCCTGGATACGTTGGGTTGATGCTGCTCGCGTCCGTAAACACCCTCGATACCTCACACGTGATCCCCGGGTGGTGCTAACGAGCAGCTGGAGAGAGGTAGGCCACAACGGATCTCCCGTCCACAATAGCAGTTGCCCGACTGGGGCAGTACCTCCACCCTACAGAAGGTCGCACACAAATGGCACTGCTCCTGGATACGTTGGGTTGATGCTGCTCGCGTCCGTAAACACCCTCGATACCTCACACGTGATCCCCGGGTGGTGCTAACGAGCAGCTGGAGAGAGGTAGGCCACAACGGATCTCCCGTCCACAATAGCAGTTGCCCGACTGGGGCAGTACCTCCACCTTACAGAGGAAACCTGCATACGTCTGAGGAGCAATTCAAAGGCGTATGTATAGTCGTGTTTGAGTAACGGCGATGGACAAGCCATCTGTCACGTTGGCACCTAAAGTATATTTCTGGCGGAGAGTGGGTGTGGTGGGTACTACCTATACACCTCTGCCTACCCATTTGGGGACCTTTGTGGGAAGGCGTGAGGACATATTACATTTATATTCACCATTCACCGAGTAACGGCAAATTCACCTTGCTTTGTCCTAACCTCAATACTGGCTAAGTTCATTCTCAGTTTCACGGTCATACCACTACCACTTCTATTCCAGCCAAGCACTATTCTCGCCGCCATTGCCCAGAGACAAGGCACACGCCATAGACAGCATATCCATCGGCATTATGGACAAGATCATTCTTGCATTCGACCGTGCCTGGTGGCCTAAGGGCTCCACGTTCTTCGCCTTTGTCTGGAACGGGGCAGAGAGGGCCAGTGTTAGCCCCAATGATGAATGGACTACAAAAGTTTTTGGGGCCAGCACTCCGCTAGGCTCTAATCTTTGCTTGACCATTTGGACGAGTGGCGAGAACGCTAAACTGGTTAGTGTTGCATGTGTTGCATGAAAAGATTCCTGCAGGGTCGGCAACGTGCGAGTGATACCCCTGGTGTTGCAAGCGTCCATAGGCCTAGGTCACCGCGCTCCATCAGGCAGTAGGGGGACCCGTTCGTCCCTTGTGCTAGCACAGCGATCTTCCCAACACAAGGTCGGCACGCGAGTGATACCCCTGGTGTTGCAAGCGTCCATAGGCCTAGGTCACCGCGCTCCATCAGGCAGTAGGGGGACCCGTTCGTCCCTTGTGCTAGCACAGCGATCCTCCCAACACAAGGTCGGCACGCGAGTGATAACCCTGGTGTTGCAAGCGTCCATAGGCCTAGGTCACCGCGCTCCATCAGGCAGTAGGGGGACCCGTTCGTCCCTTGTGCTAGCACAGCGATCCTCCCAACACAAGGTCGGCACGCGAGTGATACCCCTGGTGTTGCAAGCGTCCATAGGCCTAGGTCACCGCGCTCCATCAGGCAGTAGGGGGACCCGTTCGTCCCTTGTGCTAGCACAGCGATCCTCCCAACACAAGGTCGGCACGCGAGTGATACCCCTGGTGTTTAAGCGTCCATAGGCCTAGGTCACCGCGCTACATCAGGCAGTAGGGGGACCCGTTCGTCCCTTGTGCTAGCACAGCGATCCTCTCAACACAAGGTCGGCACGCGAGTGATACCCCTGGTGTTTAAGCGTCCATAGGCCTAGGTCACCGCGCTCCATCAGGCAGTAGGGGGACCCGTTCGTTCCTTGTGCTAACACAGCGATCCTCCCAACACAAGGTCGGCACGCGAGTGATACCCCTGGTGTTGCAAGCGTTCATAGGCCTAGGTCACCGCGCTCCATCAGGCAGTAGGGGGACCCGTTCGTCCCTTGTGCTAGCACAGCGATCCTCCCAACACAAGGTCGGCACGCGAGTGATACCCCTGGGGTTGCAAGCGTCCATAGGCCTAGGTCACCGCGCTCCATCAGGCAGTAGGGGGACCCGTTCGTCCCTTGTGCTAGCACAGCGATCCTCCCAACACAAGGTCGGCACGCGAGTGATACCCCTGGTGTTGCAAGCGTCCATAGGCCCAGGCCACCGCGCTCCATCAGGCAGTAGGGGGACCCGTTCGTCCCTTGTGCTAGCACAGCGATCCTCCCAACACAAGGTCGGCACGCGAGTGATACCCCTGGTGTTGCAAGCGTCCATAGGCGGTGGTAACCGCTTACCATCAGGCGGACCGCATGCTAGTTTGACGCACGCAATTAAAGTCAATATCTTGGCATGTGGTTGCACTTGTGTCAAATCCAATATTTTTATAAATATCTGCCCTTAGCGGGATTCGAACCCGTGACGTCAAGTTTCGCAGACAGGAGCTACCACTAGACCAGACGTTCGTCTGAATTTCATAGGACAGAAAAGGCAAGCTGCCACAAACTTCTCAACCTTAAGTCTCCAATTGCTCCATGGTCCTTGCAGGTGGAGACACTTCCCGAAGACGTGGTGAAGAGGAAATCCATGGAATTGCTGAGGAGGTTCATGGGGGCCGAGAGGACGATACCAGAACCGGTTGCTATTATCAGGTACGTGGCTACGGGACCCTGGGGGACTAGGCAAGAGAACGTGAAGACAGATGGCGAGTCCATCGCCATTACTCAAGCACAACTATACATACGCCTTTGAATGTCTTCTCAGACGTATGCAGGTTTCCTCTCGATGTTTCCCTTCACCGTAAAGCTCGTGGTGTGCCTCACTGTAATTAAATGTAGAAAAACTCCCCACTCCAGTCGGGATTGGAACTCGCGCCGTTTGCGTGGCAGGCGGGTGCTGTGACCTCTCGGCCACGCCGCCTCCTCTTGTCCTGACGTATAAGTGGTATTGTATCGCAGTGCAGGCGCAACACAGGTTTCCTCTCGATGTTTTCCTTCACCGTAAAACTCGTGGCACGGCTTTTATTTATTATATATTACATACATATGTTCTTTATTTCTTATTTTCCGTCAGGTCGAACTGGTATTCGAACCCGTACACGCGCGGTAGCTACACGTACGACAATATCCGCATGCCCCTACACCCAACGGCTAGGGTCGACCTGGCCGAGCCTCTCACGGATAGTTCGGGTAAGCCTCGTGTCCTGTTCGCTGGTGAGGCTACCAGCTCACGTCACTTCTCGACGGTACACGGCGCGGCCGACACTGGCTATCGAGAGGCCATGAGGCTGTTGCCTGCTAGCAATATATAAGCTTACTAGCACTCCCGCCCAGCTTCGCCCGGGTGAAAAAGTAAAATTTCCTGAAACACGATCGCAGCGCCACCTATCGGGTCCAATTGTGATGTAAACTATCCTTTCTTTTAAGTTGGATCAAACTGCACACGGTGTGCAAATTTGATTGTAATCGGTTAAGTAGTTCAGGAGCCCATCGTGGACTTGATTGACATAAAAAAGGTTATAGTGAGTCAATCTTAAAAGATAGACATATGCTGTCGCGGACTTTTATTTAGAACTTTTAAAGGGGAACAATTCCCTCATACATCATATTTTAGTAACTTAAAACGTTTACGCAGCGTACGCAACGGAAGCTCTCAAAAATGAATATTTTTTCTCGTTCTGGCAACATTATTCATTTATGCTTCGCTCCTATTGGTCGTAGCGTGTACAACCAGTAGTTCCTGAGATTAGCGCGTTCAAACAAACAAACTCTTCAGCTTTATAATATTAGTATAGATATAGCGTGGAAAGGACAACATACATATTTGCCTTTATTTATTTTATTAGGTTTGCCAACAATTTGAACACAAATATATACATACATATCATCACGCCAAGTCCCTAACGGGGTAGGCAGAGAGTATAGAGCGCCAGTTCTCTTTAGACTTACAAATCTCTTTCGCTTCGTGTCTCAGTCGCAGTCTCTTCATACATGCTCGTCGGTTTCGAGTACTCTTAACGTTCCCGTCCTTGAGAGTCCGATCTATTTGATCCAGGTAGTTGGAACGTGGCCTTTGCTTCTTGCACACACTTTGTGTGCAAGAAGCAGAGGAAGGTTTGTATATCTGTTTCGTAAATCTTTCTTCACTCATCCTTTCTATTTTACAGGCATGCAATGAATGAATATTTGTAGGTAATACTGCACTGTAAATAGTTATATAGGAAGTAAAAGTATCGAAAATAAAATGATACAAAAAAGAAAAAAACGAGTTAAAACATTATAGCTACACAAACTGTAAAGATGATGTAAAATTTATAATATTAAAGCTTGGAATCTTTCGGGATACAAAAGTAGCTTCTTAATCCTGGGTTTAAACCCAGAATTAAGAAGCAATAATTAAATAAGAAGAACCCAGAAGAATTAAACTGAAAATTTTCAGTAAAACGGCTTTTTTTCTGTCGTAAAAATGTGTTTTTTTTTTGTAATAAAAAGTATCCTATGTTACTTCTAATACCTCCAAGACTATGTGTACAAAGTTTCATGATGATCGGTTAAGTAGTTTTTACGTGAAAGCGTAACTAACAAACTTACATTCACATTTATGATATTAGTAAGGATATAGATAGTGCCATCCACGAAGGCGCGCCCCACCAATGTCTAGTCGAGGGGGTCGCGGGATGCGGGCAGTATGACCCGAGTGTATTAACTGTAGTGTGCGTGTGCACTCATAGGTAATCAGTGTGTACAGACAATACTCACACATTAGTGGAAGGTTGCACACTTACACTGTAAACTGTAGGGGAGAATAGAGGGGCGCGTCTTCGTGGATGGATTCTATGTATAGGTACGGTGAAGGAAAACATCGAGAGGAAACCTGCATACGTCTGAGAAGACATTCAAAGGCGTATGTATAGACGTGCTTGAGTAACGGCGATGGACTCGCCATCTGTCACTGCACCTAAAATATGTCTCTGGCGGATAGTGGATGTGTCGGTACCACCTATACACCTCTGCCTACCCCTTTCTGGGATGGCGTGTAGTGTAGAATGAAATATAATTGTGTTAAATATGTAACATATCACTTCTTTTGTAATTGTAATAAATATTTTTCCACAATAGCGGGATTTGATTGCTTAATAGACTGTACTTTGTAAAATGTTAACGGAATTGTATTTTTGTACTAATGTTTAATAAAATATATTAATGTTTTTGGTTTTTTATTTCGTAAATATCACGCCGAGTCCCTCACGCTAGGCAGAGAGAGTAGAGCGCCAGTCCTCTCTAGACTTACAGACCTACATACATATCATCACGCCGAGTCCCTCAAGCTAGGCAGAGAGAGTAGAGCGCCAGTCCTCTCTAGACTTACAGACCTACATACATATCATCACGCTAAGTCCCTCACGCTAGTCAGAGAGAGTAGAGCGCCAGTCCTCTCTAGACTTACAGACCTACACACATATCATCACGCCGAGTCCCTCACGCTAAGCAGAGAGTAGAGCGCCAGTCCTCTCTAGACTTACAGACCTACACACATATCATCACGCCGAGTCCCTCACGCCAGTCAGAGAGTGTAGAGCGCCAGTCCTCTCTAGACCTAAAATCATCTACATTCATCAGTCTTTCATACATGCTCGTCGGAATCGATAACATAACATTATTTTCATTCTCACACTGGTTCTTCTTACATTCGATCATCCGAATACGACTCGATTACCTGTTAATCTAGTTTCTCTTGTAATAATTTTAATCAAACAAGTTGTTAGTAAAATTATAACTTTATTAACTTACATATCACAATACATTTAATAACTAACATAAAAATCTTGGGAAATTACGTTGCTATATATATATATAAAGTGTTGCTCTCATCTCTGCTTCAAATGTTCATTAAGCCTCTTATATTCAACTTGGTAGTTCAGTTCCTGTGGAATGATAAATGTATGAATAAAAAACGACGGAGGATGGGTGGCTACAACTGACCTTGTTAGTAGTGGCTAGAACTGACCTTGAGGCGAGGATGGCTACAAATGACCTTGACACGAGGTGATGGCTACAATTTATCTTGCTAGGGGTGGTAACAACTAACCTTGAAGCGAGGATGGCTACAAATTACCTTGAGTCGAGGGGGGTGGCTACAACAGACCTTGACGGTGCGGTGGCTACAACTGACCTTGCTAGGGGTGGCTAGAACTGACCTTGAAGCGAGAATGGCTACAAATGACCTTGAGACGAGGTGATGGCTACAATTTACCCTGCTGGGGGTAGCTACAACTGACCTTGAGGCGAGGATGGCTACAAATAACCTTGACACGAGGTGATGGCTACAATTTACCTTGCTGGGGGTGGCTACAACTGACCTTGAAGCGAGGATGGCTACAAATGACCTTGAGTCGAGGGGGGTGGCTACAACAGACCTTGACGGTGCGGTGGCTACAACTGACCTTGCGCGGGGGGCTGCCAGGTGACGGCGGCCATCTTCCTGTTGATCTCCTGCAGGATGAGCCCGCAGCGCGCCAGCTGGGGGGCGCGCAGCTGCGGCGGGGGGTCGCGCGCGCGCTCGGGGGGCGCGGCCGGCGAGCGCAGTGCGCGGCGCAGGGCGCGGCGGCGGCGGGCGCGGGCCGTGGCTGCGGCGGGCAGGTAGCAAACACTACATATGTATTGGCTGACCCTTATAGAGCAGCGAGTGATATGCCAGCTAACTCAAACATACACTCAGCTTGTAACATACCAGCTGACCCTATTATTATTATGTAGAGACTCAGCTTGTAACATCGATGTCTATATTAATCTAACCATTACTATGGTTAGCTAACAGACCCGTATAGAAACTCAGCTTGTCATATCCTAGCTGACCCTAATATAGATTCAGCTCATAATTATTGTGCTGCACTATTGTATTGGGACCAACCTGTAATGATAGATGTATACGTGTAAATAAATAATTTAAAAAAAAAAAAAAAAAAATAATAATAATAATAATATAAAAAATATACTAGCTGACCCTAATAGACACTTCTGTCATTGCTGTCTGATAGTAAGCTCCACAGATAATTAAACTAAAACAACATCTACTCACCACTTTCATTTTTGTCTTTGATTTTGCACTCCTCATCCATAGATCTGGATCTTTTCTTTGGAGACTGCAAAAGCATAATAGTTTTGTTAGGTTGGTAGGGCACAACGGATCTCCCGTCCACAATAGCAGTTGCCCTGGGGCAGTACCTCCACCTTACAGAAGGTCGCACACAAATGGCACTGCTCCTGGATACGTTGGGTTGATGCTGCTCGTGTCCGTTATACACCCTCACACGTGATCCCTGGGTGGTGCTAACGAGCAGCTGGAGAGAAGGTACAACGGATCTCCCGTCCACAATAGCAGTTGCCCTGGGGCAGTACCTCCACTTTACAGAAGGTCGCACATCCCCATCCCCTGTCCCAAGCGTTTTAGGTAGTTCTTGCAGTAACAAGCTATCTTTAAATCTATATATTGGTCCCCAATTTGAATATAAGAGGTATGTAAGTCTAGAGAGAACTGGCGGTCTATACTCTCTGCCTACCACGTTAGGGACTGGCGATTACCATCAGGCAGTTTGCTTGGCTTGGCTTTAAGTAAAAACAAAATGCCTACCCGTTTCTTTATTTCCTTCTGGTAATGTTGAGCGTCATAGAACTGAGGCTGTGACCGCCTGACTCTGCCCGTTCTTCGTTTGGTGTCCTCCACGGCCGGCAAGTGGTCTGCCCCACGACGTGAAGCGAAGAATGTGTGCCCACACTTACAAGACTTGGAAGCTACCGCCACCTGCGTGTTAAATGTGAATACTATTATTAAAAACTAGCTTTATATTATACCTTGCAGTTTCGCCAGCTTAAAAAATGATTTAGTGTAATGATCCCTAATCTTTTCTAGCAATAAATATAGCCTATGTCACTCAGGGTGAATGTAGCTATTCAGTGGTGAAAGGATTTTAGAAATCGGCTCCTTAGTGTTTGAGTTTATTCATTACAAACATACACACACAAAAATACAAATCTTTCCATTTATAATATTAGTATAGATGAGTAGTTGTGAGCCACACATATTTTTATATCTGAACTAGCTGTGCCCGCAACTTCGTCACTTCGTCGGCATGGACGGCTTCTTTTATCTTTCGTAAAAATGTTTTTTTTTATAATAAATAGTATCCTATGTTACTTCTAATACTTCCAAGACTATGTGTACAAAGTTCTGTGGTGATCGGTTCAGTAGTTTTTATGTGAAAGTGTAACAAACAAACTTACATTCACATTTATAATATTAGTAAGGATGCCTTCCAATAAGGGTCCTCGATGGGGTAGGCAGACGCAGTACCCAAACACTTTTTCATCAGAGATATATTTTATTGAGTGGGCAAGACATATGTATATTCGTGCTTGAGTAATGGTGACAGATTAAAACTATAATATATATCTGGCTGAAAGTGAGTAAGGGTTTGCTACCTATACACCTCTACCTACCTCTTCGGAGACCCTTGTGGGGAGTGGTGAAGATATATTATTGTAGTTTGACTAGCTCGCATTCTCTCTTGTTAGCTAGTTGAACTTGAACCTTTCTTTATGATATTTGTTTCCCATTGGCACATTTTTTTATATAAAACTATGTAGTAAGGTTCTTAGATTTTAAGAAAAAAGTTACAGAACCATGTGTTAAAATTAAGAGATATTTAAGTCCATGAAATGACGAGATTTTGAGCTTGCAACCTCCAATCAGTACCTTCCTGTACCCTGGTAGGGTATATAAGTTTTTAGTCTAATGAATTATTAAATACGGGTGCCTCTGCCTACCCCTTTGTGGACCCTTGTGGGAAGGCTTAAAGATTAAGAGGCGAGGAAAATACGCAACTTATAAGGCATTTGTTCTACTCACTTGCATCTCGCATTTAGGACAGCTCTTTGCGATCATTTTATTCCTCCCCATTATTTGTTGATATGTTTTGTGAACACGATTTGCTACAACATTATTAAAGTTCCTACTTTACTCCTTTCTCACTTAAATCATTATTCCGTTTTGTATTTTATTTCTTGTATCTTTATTTTTTTTTTTGGGTCAATTTACATATTTTAATCTGTCTGTTAGTATTGATGTCATTGAATTTTGTTTGATTCTACTTTTTTTACTATATTTTAATTATGACAGGGACATTAATCTTTCAGGCACATACATTTTAATATATGAAATCATATTATAAACTTCATGATGTATGTTATTGTACATATATTATGAATGTAAATATGTAGCAAAATATGTAGCAATCACTGATAACATTAGAAATCTGGAGAAAATTATTGAAATGAGCTTTTTTTTTGTACCTAGTTTTCTTTCATTAAAGTTTATTACAAGTTGATAGTTAACATCCTTACATAGCTAGTTCTACAAAGGGGACTTGGAAAATAGTAATAAAATATATTTGATGATAAGATAAAGGCCATACATATCATCAGGCCAAGATCCTCACAGAATAGGCAGAAAAAGCATCAGTTCTTTTTAGTCTTACAGACCGTTTGCGCTTAATCAGCATTCATCAGTGGCTTCAAACATGTTCAACCGTTTGCTACAATCAATGATAGCGCCATCAATTCTGAATTTATTAATTAAGCTGTTTGTACCCTATTCCAAGCCTATAAATTGAGAGAGCATACCTCGACTTCCGGTGTGAACACGTCATACTTAGCCTCCCCTTGTGTATTGGTAGCAGCTCCTTCCTGTGTATTTTAATAATTTATTCTCAACCATCAGCAGCCAGGCGCGAAGGCGCGCTAGCATCATTGGCGTTTTTCGACCCGTTGGTGTAACACGAAAATACGGGGCTGCATAGCTGTATTCTTGTCTATACAAGCTTGTCCCAAGCCCTCGTCCTCCCCTGGATCGTCGTCGGCTTTTCAACGCGTCGTGTGGTCGCCGGGAACGTAAGCGCAAAGATAAGCGAAATAGTCGGAAAAAAGTAGTATATCACGCCACGAGCGTAAGTACTATGGTGTCAGGTCAGTCAATCTTACCATTTTCTTAATCCCGTCAAGTCATGCATGATAACTGCGATTTGGACAACTATTTGTCTATTATGGCAATAATTATTAACACCCGTTATCACATAATGGTGATTAGTGCAAAACAAAGTCTTCCGCTACCCTCGTTTTGCACTTAATTAAGCAAGTGACTGCCCTTAATTCGATACTTGCTTAAATCTCGGCTACCCATGCTGTAGCTCTATTTAAATTGCATTGTGGCTGATCGATTTTATTTTATGTCAGATATCCATGAACGTAACTAATATGTTTAAACAATACCTGTATTCATTTACGAGCCTTACGGTAAATGAAAACATCAAGAAGAATCCTGCATAAGTTTGAGTAGAAACTAAGGACGTATTTAGTTATTTCACTTTAATTAAAACTGTATACACTATTAACGGTAATTACAGATAGTTATAAAAAACCAAAGTCGTGATTGAGAGATGACGATGGACTCTCCATTTGTCACGTTGCCTGTATTATATCACTTAAAATGGGTGTATAGATGCTGCCCACTCCTGTGTACCCCTTCGGGTACCCCCACGGGATCCCTTTCGTGAAGATCTAAATAAAGACCTCGGCAGTAGTGGCTAATGCTCCACAATTCCGAGAATGTAAAGGTCTTGAAGGCTTATAGTTTTTAACTCTCGGCTGGGCTGCACTGAAAAGTATCCGGGAATGGTGGCACTCAGAAGGTTTCTTTCAGATCGCACTCCACCCATGCGTGAGTTGCGGCAAGAAAAATTGTGTTATTTCTAACACACAACGTTGGCCGATTCGCTGTTATACAGCCAGTCCTAACGCAGCTTTCGCTTCACAGAGCTGCAAACTTGGAACTCTTGCGCAAAGAGTAGGACCAAGAAAACTCATCTTTAATGCAGCACGCGGCCCTGCCGCTGCTTCTATAACCAACTCTTTGGAGCCTTCCCTTTGTAGGATCACAATCGAATGATGCCACCGAAAAGGTTCTCTGCGGACTGCGTTCAACGGTTGCGCTAAGGGCGGAACTAAGGAGAATCGTCTCTAACCCGCAACGTAGCCGTATTGCTGTATCTACAATCAGTCCTAATGCTACTTTTACTTCGCAGAGCTGCAAATGATAACTTTTGCGCACAACGCAGAACCAAGAAGACATGTAATTAATCCAGTACGCGGCTACGCTACTGCTTCTACAAGCAGCCCTAGGCAGCCTTCCCTTTGCAGGGTCGCAATCGTAAGTGTGATGTATATGCTGCGTGAATACACAATATAAAAACCGCCAAGCACGACGTTTTACAGCGGCATTTAAAATGACTAGCACACTTTTCAAGCAAGCAAACTGGCCTAGTTATTTATGTATATTTCATATTAGAACGGCCAATGCCACTTACACTATTATTTATGTTTTATATATTAATTATTTCCAGAGGTTCTCACTAATAAGCTCTGCCGTTGCCGTGTTTCGAACGTTTTCATATACACCGCAGTATCAGTACGGAGCCAAAAAATAATAGATAGAACAGGGCGTATTGGAATCGGTTCTAGCCACCCCAAGCTTTGTTCTACATATTCCTAGTTCCAAAGGGGACCAAGCATACACGTGCGGGCCGTGCGGCGAAATAACTTTCTAATCTGTGTATCCGATTACATATTAAAGTAAACACACAAGCTTAGGTAAACAAACATGTTCGAGATCTCGTTTCATCTCCTACCGAATTAGTCTAGTGAAAATATACATCATAAGACTCATATTTTCGCGCACCGATTATGTCTTCATATACTTTTCCTATACCAGGATATGTTTGCAAATCTCACAAGTTGGTCTGCCAAATTCTTTTAAAAGGGCTTACACTCTCAGTGAACCTACAACCTTGCCTGGCAAATCTGAACAATTAAATATTAGACTACTAGGGGGTGCACACTGCACCTCCTTCTTCCTTCCTCCTTCCTCCTTCGCAGGAAGTACGAGTAGGATTCAATGTGAGTACCTTGGACCAGCGAGAAAATTTTCCAGCAGATATAGTAAATCTTGTTGGTAATATCCAAATATTTAGTATAGCGACAGTTACCTTTCCTCGCCAAATAAAATCCCCACTCTGCATTTAAAGAGTAGTGGTCTCCTGAAACCGCATATAACCGACAATTGTTTTTATACAGTCCTCAGCTACTACATTATCTTTGGTCAGATTTTAAAATACTGAAATTTTTCTCCGGTGGGTACTAAAGTGGTGTATAAAGAATGCACACAATTTTTTCTTCGACACACTCCGAGTTGCCTCTTACGCTAAGGCTTTTAAGGATGTATGCATCAATGCTAGTTTGGGGTTCTCCCAACCTAGACCTATAAAACGACCTGATCATATGTTTTGGTCTAATGAAATTTGGGAGCTAAACTGTAATGTTTTAGATACTATGCTCATGAGCCAAGTATTAAAATGTACTCTTGTACATCTAATGTGCGAAATGTGCCCCCAATAATATCTGTTATCGTTAATATTGTTAATCGGTGAAACTGTTCATATATTGACGTTTTGACGATTTTCGCGTTAGAGTATCTTGCCTTCCAATTCTGACGCTTTGATAGTCTCCATGATTGCATAACTATATCATATTATGGGTGGTCCAATACCGAGGCAAATTGATATTTCACGGTCACGGACAAATGACTCTCAAATTCAATGACAAGAAATCTTTATATTTGATACCCAAAATAGATCTTTATTGCATCGTATTGTATCAATAACTCCATCTATCTACTCTGGTGGTACTACAATATATGCTCCCGGATTTACGGGATCTTACGTCAATGCATTCAGCTGAACTTTGTACATTCGAATATCGTGATTTACCCACTACTTTCACGGTCTCTGGTGGTTTCACTATATTGTCTACTATCAGTTACATATCTATAATTTGTTATTATTTAAAGTATTATAAACCTTTGAAAGGTTCGTGTTTTACAGTTTCTTAGTTCAGCCCATAGGGTACGATTTAACTTCATCAAATACTCTATTTATACTATTATTATTTTTTCAATCGGTGAGCTCGAGAAAGGCTCCTTAATCTCTTACCCGGAGTTTGCTTCCTAGACTGACAAAACATAACATTGAAAATCTGGCTATAGCCATAAGTTCTATATATTTACTCAAGACATACAAACTTTACACCCAGTGTACTGGTTTAGGAAAGTAATGTCTTTATCGTCTCCTGATAGGAGAGGAAATATTATTATCTAATAAAAATCTGGCATGATTCTCTTATACTCCTGGATATTTCATTTCCATTAGGAGGTAATCTGCATGTGTCAAGCAATCCAAAGGCATATGTATAGTTTTGCTTGAGTGATGGCGATGGACTATATACTTTATGGGTGCTACTTTACCTATACGCCTCTGCCTAACCCTTCAGTAGCGTGGGGATAATTCCATTTGATATACTTACAGACTTAGCTAGCTTATTTTATTCATAATTTGTACATGATCTACAGGTGTATTAATATATATACATGTGAACGCGTAGACTGTAATATATCTCTGGCGGAAAGTGGGTGTGTGGGTACAACCTATACACCTCTGCCTACCCCTTCGTGGACCCTTGTGGAAAGGCGTGAAGATCTTATTATTATTCTTATTATAAACGCGGAGAATGATATTGAACCTTACAATCTTTAATTTTTATCACATTGGCGTTATTATATCAGCAGCCGAAAACAAACACTTCTCAATTTATAGGCTTGGAATAGGGTACAAACAGCTTAATTGTAAAATTTTACCTACAAATAAAATTTAAATTAAGCAGATAACCCTATTCCAAGCCTAGTTTTTATTGCTGTCTGCTTAATAGACATTTATTTTTATTCGCATATTAACCTTAGTACATAAGCTCTTTTTCAGATATTGATCTTAATACTTAAGCTTTCTTTCAGGCATTAATCTTAGTTAAGCTTTCTTTCAGAAATTAAGTAATATATAATTCCTCAATTCTCCCGTCTATATCAGCCTTCCATTGCCACCAGTACATCTCATACTGTGGCCGGAACATATCGCCCTCATGCAAACTATGGGACGCACTCATAGCTAGGGCGGATGGCCTTCAATCGCCACCAGTACATCTCATACTGTGGCCGGAACATATCGCCCTCATGCAAACTATGGGACGCACTCATAGCTAGGGCGGATGGCCTTCAATTGCCACCAGTACATCTCATACTGTGGCCGGAACATATCGTCCCCATGCAATCTATGGGACGCACTCATAGCTAAGGCTCGTGGCCTTCCATTGTCACCAGTACATCTCATACTGTGACTGGAGCATATGTCGCCATGCAAACTATGGGACGCACTCATAGCTAAGGCGCAAGTCCAATATACCGTTCTCATGCAAACTCATGGAATGGACCTGGCTGAGGAAGGCTTCTGCTCAATAAAAACAACTTTGAGCTCTAATGATGCTAGCGCGCCTTCGCGCCTGGCTGCTGATGGTTGAGAATAAATTATTAAAATACACAGGAAGGAGCTGCTACCAATACACAAGGGGAGGCTAAGTATGACGTGTTCACACCGGAAGTCGAGGTATGCTCTCTCAATTTATAGGCTTGGAATAGGGTTATCTGCTTAATTTAAATTTTATTTGTAGGTAAAATTTTACAATTATTTTTACTTCCTCGACCACTGATAGACTTTTATCGTAGTTATTATTATTATAAACGTAGTGATTACATTGTCTGTGGTTATAATTGAATATGACAGTTTTGACAAAACATCTCATCATATGTCACTTGTAATTTTCTTCATATCTTCATCAGATTGAAGAAAATAACAAACAAACAAACATTACGATATAAACACAAATATTATGCACGATATGGATTCAGTAGCAAAATTAATTTATTATTGTAAAGCATAGGAAATGGACATGATACCAAATAAACTCTAATATATACAACTTTTTAGCGAGTGCAATGAAAACCAAACAGAAAATGAAGATTAAAACTGACCAAGTAGTTTTATTAGATGAGACAAGTAGCCTGAATAACCATTTTTTATGTCACCTTTGTAAAAAAAAATACAAATTAAAAGGAGCTTTGATCAAACATGTTCAACTTTGCATAGGCGACAACAAAATAAAGAATCTTACTTGCGATTGGTGCAATTTGAAATTTACAAACAAAGGAAATTTAATGCAACACTATAAGTTACATGGGGACACAAGGTATGTCGTACATACGTATAATCATGACACCGAGTCCGCTAGGCAGAGACAGTAGAGTGCCAGTCCTTTCTAGACTTACAGACCTACATACATAACATCACGCCGAGTGCCTCACGCTAGGCAGAGAGAGTAGAGCGCCAGTCCTCTCTAGACTTACAGACCTACATACATATCATCACACGAGTCCCTCCCGCTAGGCAGAGACAGTAGAGCGCCGGTCCTCTCTACACTTACAGACCTACATACATATCATCACACGAGTCCCTCCCGCTAGGCAGAGACAGTAGAGCGCCCGCCCTCTCTACACTTACAGACCTACATACATATCATCACGCCGAGCCCCTCCCGCTAGGCAGAGACAGTAGAGCGCCGGTCCTCTCTACACTTACAGACCTACATACATATCATAACGCCGAGCCCCTCTCGCTAGGCAGAGAGAGTAGAGCGCCCGCCCTCTCTAGACTTACAGACCTACATACATATCATCACACGAGTCCCTCATACTGCAGAGAGTAGAGTCCTATCTAGACTTAGATACTCTTTATGTCCATGCATTGTTTTGCATCTTAAAAAGGCTGTGAAAAGATTCCTGCAGGGTCAGCAGTGCACAACTGATACCCTTGGTGTTGCAAGTTCTAATAAAATCATAGGCTAACCTCTACATAAGCAAGTTCCCTCACATTTTCATTTACGGTAAAATTTACTATTACTATGCACTAAGGTGAAGGAAAACTTTGAGAGGAAACCTGCATACGACTGAGAAGACATTCAAAGGCGTATCTATAGTTGTGCTTGAGTAACTGGCACATTGGCACCTAAAATATATCTCTGGCGGAAAGTGGGTGTGCGGGTACTGTCTATACACCTATGCCTACCCCTTTCAGTGACCCTTGTGGGAAGGTGGAAGGATATATTATAATATCCTTAATTTGTGACTAGGTCAATTTGTGTGGAATTGTCCCAGGTATTTATTTATAGCAATACAATGGGCATTTTTTTTCTATATTACAGCTACATGACACAGGACCACCTGAAGAGGTTTCAGTGCTCTGCCTGTCACAAACTGTTTGCTGAAGGATACCAGGTTAAGATCCACCAACGCAAGCACCACTACAACTATTCGTACCACACAGCCGTGTACACCTTGAAAAATATAGACGAAATCTGGTTCGAGCAAGTGTCTAATTCCAACTTACTGGTGCGAATCAAGAAGCTAGGACACGGAACTTTGCTTATGAAGTCTTCGAACCCTGATGTAATAACAGAATTACCAGAGGATGCTATAGAATTGAGCTGCATGCCTTCTAAGAAGAAAGCTTCCCATACCTTTGTACCGTGTAAGATATGCGGAAGACATTATGCCAAGAAGAGTTTGAGTAAGCATATAACAGAAATTCATCATAATATACGTAGACACAAATGTCCCAATTGTAAAGTTAGTTTTAAGAGATCTTATCAATATATTAGGCATGTTTGTGGTAAATTTAGGAGGAGACGGGGTGCTACTCTAAAGGAGGAGAATATGAGAATTTGATTCAACTGTAGGCTATGTCTACCCTGCTTTGTTACCATACTAACTGTGCCCGCGACTTCGTCCGCGTGGAATTTAACTAGAAATTAATTGTTAAATTTCTTACAATGAAAGCCTAAGTTACTCCTTATTACATCAGCTATCAGCCAGTGAAAGCCCCGTCATAATCGGTACAGTCGTTTTGGAGATTAGTGGGAGCAAACAGACAGACAGTCATGAATTTTATTTTGTGAACAGTTGTTATTTTAATATGACAAACAGACACTTTGATTTTCTTAATTTCTTAATTTATAGTTATTTGGATATGTCACGAAAGGCACTCTTTGGCTCGTTCAGATCATAGAAAGTGACTTGGGAATGAATTGGATTATATCTCCCTTGTCTTACATACATACATATCATCACGCCAAGTCCCTAACGGGGTAGGCAGAGAGTATAGAGCGCCAGTTCTCTCTAGGTATGTAAGTCTAGAGAGAACTGGCGCTCTATACTCTCCCTTGTCTTACTCTATAAAATTGCATATTATTGGTAAAATTGCATATTATTGGTAAAATTGCATATTATTGGTAAAATTGCATATTATTGGTAAAATTGCATATTATTGGTAAAATTGCATATTATTAGTAAAATTGCATATTATTGGTAAAATTGCATATTATTGGTAAAATTGCATATTATTGGTAAAATTGCATATTATTGGTAAAATTGCATATTATTGGTAAAATTGTATATTATTGGTAAAATTGCATATTATTGGTAAAATTGCATATTATTAGTAAAATTGCATATTATTGGTAAAATTGCATATTATTGGTAAAATTGCATATTATTGGTAAAATTGCATATTATTGGTAAAATTGCATATTATTGGTAAAATTGCATATTATTGGTAAAATTGCATATTATTGGTAAAATTGCATATTATTGGTAAAATTGCATATTATTGGTAAAATTGCATATTATTGGTAAAATTGCATATTATTGGTAAAATTGCATATTATTGGTAAAATTGCATATTATTGGTAAAATTGTATATTATTGGTAAAATTGCATATTATTGGTAAAATTGCATATTATTGGTAAAATTGCATATTATTGGTAAAATTGCATATTATTGGTAAAATTGCATATTATTGGTAAAATTGCATATTATTGGTAAAATTGCATATTATTAGTAAAATTGCATATTATTGGTAAAATTGCATATTATTGGTAAAATTGCATATTATTGGTAAAATTGCATATTATTGGTAAAATTGCATATTATTGGTAAAATTGCATATTATTTTTTTCTGCAATGAAACGTAATAATAATGTTATAATTATATAAATATAGAGGTGTGTGCATACACCCATTTTCTGTAATATTTTTACAGGTATAGATAGCGCCATCCACGAAGACGCGCCCCACTATGCTCCCCTATAGTTCATAGTGTAAGTGTGCAACCTTCCACTAATGTTTAAGTATTGTCGGTGCACACTGATTACCTATGAGTGCACACACTCACGCACACTACAGTTAATAGACTCGGGTCATACTCCACGCATCCCACGACCCCCTCGACTAGACATTGGTGGGGCGCGTCTTCGTGGATGGCACTATCTTTATTATGCATAATACAGTCTTCTGTTTTTGTAGATTTTAATGTTATGAATGGATGTGTTAAATTCAAATCGCAGTATTTTTTTTTCTTATACATCCATGATATGTCCATGCAAAAGTATTCTCAATAAATCCAACACTTCTGATGAAGTCCGACTTCGTCCTAATAATATTAATTAGATATTTAAAGTAGCAGCCGTGGTGGCCGAGTGGTTCGAGCAGTTGCCTGCGACGCAAGGTCGCAAGTTCGAATCCCGACTGTACCAATGAGTTTTTCTGAACTTAAGTACAGTGATTAGTCACACCACGAGCTTTACGGTGAAGGAAAACATCGAGAGAAACCTGCATACGTCTGAGAAGAAATTCAAAGGCGTATGTATAGTCGTGCTGGAGTAACGGCGATGGACTCGCCATCTGTCACGTTGGCACCTAATATACCTCTGGCGGAAAGTGGGTGTGTGGGTATTACCTATAAACCTCTGCCTACCCCTTCGGGGACCCTTATGGGAAGGCGTGAGGATATATTTATTTATATTTATAATATTAATTAGATATTTAAAGTAAGGACAGTTATGTGAATTTTGTGTAAATATATTTATTTTTTTTGGGAATAGAATATTATGAAATGTGGTGCTGTGTTTAATTTCATCAATTATTGCCAGTGTCAAATATAAGAATAATCCTTCCCATCTTCCTGACACATCGGTGGCGGCCGGCGCCGCTGCTGCTCAGCAGGAGTGCCTCAAGCGCCGCAAGTATGCCTGTCTTGCGATTGAAACTCTAGTTCTCTATCTAGTTAACTCTAGTACTCGTTCGTAGTTGAAAACCTAGGGTCCTGAGGCTCACCATATTTTTAAAGAGGTCTCGCGCCGTCTAGTCTAGACCTATCGAGACAGGCTGGAGATGTTCCAGCGCTCAGAGAATCAGCATTGCTATCCAGCGTGGCAATGCTGCTAGTTTTCTTGGCACGTTGCCTCGGGATACCGTCAATATTGTCAATTGTTTGTTATCTTACTAATATTATAGAGGTGAAAGTTGGTAAGTTTGTATTTTTGGATGTTTCTTGTTCTTTCTCGATAAAACAGGACACATTTGAATCCCGAAAAATTCAAAGCTCTACTCGTTGTTCCGCGGGAAGGAGCTAAGAAGCGACTCTTTAAGTACATTTTTATAGCTTATATAATAATTCATTTAAAGCTTATAGTTCGGCGTGCGCACAAGCTAGTCTCTAGTGATCAATCGCATCATCTTCTCTTTAGTCGATTTTATTGTTCTTCCTACAGTTGTGGCTGAACAAGTTTAACCATAGAGCGTTGTCCTCCTCTATGGTGCATTCATAGCTGTTCTGTAGTTCTATTGGTTTGTTTTGTTTGTATAATAAAATTCTGCACTGCACTGCACTAAAATTCGTTTACGTTTTTGTATAAAATCATGACTGAATGTAAATATTTTGATGCTCTCAATATGAAGAATACATGTCGGCTATGCCTCATAACAACAGTGGATTTGTATGCGATGTCTTCGAAGGAAATTAATTTGTATCAAAGTTTCGTAAGCAAGGTTTGAAATATTCTTAATTTTTGGCAATTTGATGATTATGTATTTATATTATCACTATGGCGTCTGAACACAAGGGTTCCTTAATGGTAAAGTAACGAAATAGTAAATATTTTGCTTATTATACAGCGCCGTCTCTTACTCCCTATGAGAGTAGAGCTCCAATCCTCCAGACCTGCTTATGTACAGGGATATGTTCCGGAAAAAATCGCGTTAATAGAAATTCGCGTATATCGAGGTTTATGGTTAAACATAGTCAACATTTAATACAAACCGCTATGCCGTGAAAAAGCATCATGCTTTATAATATTAGAACTGAATTTTCGAGATAAAAAAACAGTTGCCTATGTCCTATTCCTAGGTATCACGATTTCAACTTTCAGCCAAATCGGTTCAGTCGTTTTGTAGTGAAAGAACCGCAAGCATCCAACTTACAAACATTCACATTTACACCTGAATAAATTTAGAAATTTGAAATTCGCGTTATAGTGAAACCGCGCATAACGGGGGCGCGTATAGCGGGGTATTACTGTATTTAAAATACGCGATTTCGAGGAATGAACTCCCCGCTGCGGTGTTCCTTAGTACAGCATGCAGTTCTCCAAGAATGGTGTGAAAAGATTCCTCCATGGTCGGCAGCGTGAGCGATATCGATGTTGCAAGCTTCTATAGGCGTTGGTAATCGCTTACTATCAGGATTTTCTTTGCTTGCCTTTTCAGTTGCCTTTTTAGTTGAGGTAAACAATATATATATAAATTTTATGTATTTAATTTCTTTTAATAAGATGCCATACACCTCCAACTACCAAATTAATTATCTAAATATTAATGTATTCCATCCAATGGTTGTCTGGAAGAGATCGCCGAGTGTGATAAGACCGCCAATTGTACTTTTTGCCTATGATGTACTATCTAAATTAAATATAGTGTACAATAAAGCATATAAATAAATAAAATAAATAAATAATGGCATTCATTGCCCTCCTGGACTCAAGTGCAACTGATTTAGTTGAAGTAAACAATATCTGCACTCAATGCCCTCCTGGATTGAGTCCAGGAGGAACTGAATATGATGTGCTGGCAGCTGAATGGTAGGTGATTTTGAATGAGTGTCTGGCATATGCAGAAAGAAGGCCATTGTCATGAAAGTGATTAATTTATAATGAACCTTATTTATTATAAAGTGGGTCTGTTGGTACTAACTACCTATACACCTCTGCTTACCCCTTCGGAGACCCTTCTGGTAGGTGTGAGGATATATTATTTATTAATTAGAAAACTGGCGCTCTATACTCTCTGCCTACCCTGTTAGGGACTCGGCGTGATGATATGTATGTATGTACTCATATGCTTTTTTTTACTTTTATTAACTTTCTAAATTAGTATAAATGACCATATTTTCATACAAATTTACAGAAAGTAATAATAAATATAAACTAACTATAAATAGAATAAATGACCCAAATCTGTGTCACGCGGAAGGGTGCCAAGAAGACTAGCGGCATTGCCACGTTGTATGGCAATGCTGATTCGCTGAGCGAAATATTCGCCAGCCCTCTTGTCACGGGAGGCCTTAAAGAGGTTCCTCGAGACATCCCTATAAAAATTAAGAGCATCTGATCCCCACGGCCCTAGAGTTTCGACTCCAAACGCCACAAAAACTTAGTCTTGGTTCAAGGTAGCATATTTGTGATGCTTGAGGCACTCCTGCCGAGCAGCCGCTGCGCCGGCAGCCACCGACGTCTCCGGGAGGTGAGACGGAGCCAGAGTGTCGACGTCGAGTGTCATATTTCAAAATGAATTCCATTTCTCATAGATAACTGTTAAAGACATACATTTACAGAAATATTAATAAAAAAATAATAATCAGCTCTGCATTTTTAAACATTACCTTTTTTGTTCACAGATATCCAACACGAATTGGGATATGAATGTTTGTATGCATTGCGGATGGATGATGAAGAAATTCCATAGATTTGTTGAACAGTGTCGGGTAACTAATGACATGTTGAACCAAGTTGTTGACATGGTAAGGTTCAATTGAATTTTACATTAATCATAGTATTGTATATGTGTGTGGTTGTTCACACACACCCACACACACACGCACACACCCACACACACAAACACACTCACCCCACACATACACCCCACACCCACACCCCACACCCACACCCCACACCCACACCCCACACCCACACACACACACCCACACACCCACACACACAAACACACCCCACACACACACCCCACACCCACACCCACACCCACACACACACACACACCCACACACGGGGATAAATAATTATAATAAATCTGCTTACGTAATATTTGAACGGCCCCTAAGCATAAAGTATGCATTGCCTAAGCCTATCCTATTTGACAGGATTCCAAATCGTTCATTTTCCTGAACAAGATGTTGGACTTGACAATGTCAGGAATGGAGACACACTCCTTTCCATCATCAGACATATTTGCTTGTCAACCCACCTCACCCACTGGAGTGACTGCCCAGTCAAGGACAGACAGTGATGGGACTAAGGACGGCAGTTCTGATTGTGATGATGTACCGCTTTTGATGTTGTCTCACTGTTCGGATAATGATGGTGGCATGGATTCACGTAAAAGGAAATTCAAGGTAAATGTTGATGGTAGTTTGATGATGTTTGGAGGTTTGAATAATAACGATGGGTGGAATGGGAAGAAAAAATCTTCTAAGAGAGGTAGGGCATAACGGGTTTCCCGTTCGAATTTGTATCTGCCCGCCTGGGGCAGGACCTCCACCTTATAGAAGGCCGTAGACAAATAACACAATTGTTTGTGTTGTGTTCCTGCGCGGTGAATAAGGTTTACAGTAATGAGCTCCTTGGGGAGGGGGGAGGATTGTTATATTGTGTTGGCAGCAGAGGGATTAGCCCCATTATGCTGCTAGTATAACTCTGTGAGAGGGGCAACGCGCAAGTGATACCTCGGTATTGTGAGCGTAAATAGGCTGCGGTAGCCGTTTTCCATCATGTGGGCCGTATGCTCGTTTGCCACTCTTCCTTACTTCCTTAATTATTATAATATTATAAATGTGAATCTAAGTTTGTTTGTTACGCTTTCACGTAAAAACTACTAAACCGATCATCATAAAACTTTGTACACATATTCTTGGAGGTATTAGAAGTAACATTGGATACTTTTTATTTACACCGGAGAAGCCGCGGGGATAAGCTAGTATTGTATAAAAGAAAATCAAGGTATGGTTTTATATGATGAAATATCAAGATATGATTCTTCTGCGCGTGTATTTCATGCCGAGTAGGAGTAGAGCGCCACTATTGTGTGAACCGTATTAGTTAATTTACCAGAAACAGGGACTTTAGATGCAAAAACACTTAAGGGAACGTACCCATACTACGTGACCTTTTTTTTTAGTTTTCTCGACCCCTCCCTCCCCTCCATGACCACTCGTAGTATATGCCAAGACCCCCCCTCTCCCCCATTAGTTTTCACGGAGTAATTCATAATTATGATTTTTAATCGTTTCACAGGCAAAAATTAAAGAAAAAAATTTCTCATACTCGTCTTTATTGCATAAGACTGCATGAATACTTAAATAACTAGTGATTTATATCAATCAGCTGACGTCTCGGCATATGTGCCTCAGCGCCACCAACTGTGAGTTTAAAAAGCGCTAAACATTGCGCGCTATATTCGAATATAGGTTGAAAAAATACGAGATTTCTCTCAGTAAAATCGACTACGTGACAAAAACCTGAGCCACCCCCACCGCTCCTGTGACTGACCGTAGTATTTTAAAGACTGCGCCCCCCCCCCTAAACGGGTCACGTAGTATGGGTACGTTCCCTAATGTAGTAATGATTTATTACTAGTTTTTACAGTACAGCTTTTAATTCTGCCGCTTAACAGTGACAAAAGAAGCTCCAGCTTGTTCTCTATCTCCGATAACGAATGGCTGCTGTTTTGTTTTCATCCCACCAATTTACTCGCTTGTGATTGGTCGTTGAAGATTGACAGTATCTCGACCAATCATAAGAGGAAGATTATGAAGGTATAATAATCGATCGATTTAAATATTTATAACAATTGTAATAAAAATAATGAATTACAGAAGAAACACAAGTTACGTTTGACAGTAACGACAGAGGAATTACAAAATGGCGAAGAATCGAAACAGGATATGGAGTTTGATACACAACGTGACGAATGCAAAAGATTAAAGAACATTCGAGAAGGATTCACATCGAAAATGGTACAGGAGACTGGCGAATATGTCGTGATCAAACTGACTAAAGATCAAGTATGTATGACTTCTTCTTTTTTTGGTCACTCCACTCCAGTAGTGAGCCCAATGTTGAGGAAGGATCATAGACAAGAATGTGGTTTGTGAAAACCTCAGCGGAATAGGATTAGTATACATTAGGGGGCGTCCATAAATTACGTGAGATGTTTAAGGGGGGAGGGGGTTGAGTCAAATCTCATCTAATCTTACGTTGGTGAGAGGGGGGTCTCGGCAAATATCGCGCAATTCTTTTTCTGATTAAACAAAAAAAACTATTTTGGTCCATTTAATCTGGATTGAACATGCGTAAGATTTAATCTTATAATTAAACTCTCAGCAATATTGATTACTAGTCTTAAACTAGTGGTAAATAAAAGCACGAAGCAATTTTTTTTTCTTTTTACAATAAAAATCCAACGCGTTTACGTAAAAAACCCACATTTTGGAAAATCTCACGTGAGATTGGGGGTGGGGCAGAGTGTTGAATAAAATCTCACGATATCTCACCAGGGGGGAGGGAGGGACCGAAAATTAAAAAATACACCACACGTAATTTATGAACGCCCTCTTACATACATATGTTTTGTATTTATGGTATTTGTTAGTATTCATTAGTATGGTGTTGCAAGCATCCATAGGCGGCGGTAACTGCTTATCATCAGGTGGACCGCATGCATAACAAACGAGGTAGTTTTAAAAAAAAAAACGTATCTTCACGCCTTCACAAGGGTCCCCGCAGGGGTATGCAGAGGTGTGAAAGATCTTAGGTGCCAACGTGACAGATGGCGAGTTTATCGCCGTTACTTCAGCGCAACTATTCATACGCCTTTGAATGTCTTCTGATGAGACGTATGCAGGTTTCCTCTCGATGTTTTCCTTCACCGTAAAGCTCGTGGTGTGCCTCACTGTAATTAAATGTAGAAAAACTCCTCACTCCAGTCGGGATTGGAACGCGCGCCGTTTGCGTGGCAGGCGGGTGCTGTGACCTCTCGGCCACGCCGCCTCCTCTTGTCCTGACGTATAAGTGGTATGGTATCGCAGTGCAGGCGCAACCCTCGTTTCCTCTCGATGTTTCCCTTCACCGTAAAGCTCGTGGTGTGTCTTATCACTGTAATTTTAAGTTCAGAAAAACTTATTGGTACAATCGGGATTCGAACTTGCGATCTTTGTGTCGCAGGCAACTCGAACCACTAGGGCACCACGGCACGTGTTTTATCAAGGTCTGTTTATCTGGTGGTTTTCAGGTATTACAAGAAATGCTGCAAAGGTCGAAAAGCGATTCGTTTTTGAGGGCCCCTTACAAATGCGATAAATGTATTAAAGGATATAACTTCGAAGACGTTTTACTGAACCATATGGAGAGACATACAATGGTAAGTGCTCGAAAATAAGAGGCCTACCACCTAGTACCCAGTCCCTTATGGCCAGTAATGTGACTAGCTACAGTGCCCTCCACACCGGCACACAGTGTAGTGTACGTACACTAGTGCTTGGCGGCAGGATATCTGACACTGCGGTGGTACCCACCTAGCCGGACTGTTGCAATAAGAGGCCTACCACCTAGTACCCAGTCCCTTATGGCCAGTAATGTGACTAGCTACAGTGCCCTCCACACCGGCACAGTGTAGTGTACGTACACTAGTGCTTGGCGGCAGGATATCTGACACTGCGGTGGTACCCACCTAGCCGGACTGTTGCAATAAGAGGCCTACCACCTAGTACCCAGTCCCTTATGGCCATTAATGTGACTAGCTACAGTGCCCTCCACACCGGCACACAGTGTAGTGTGCGTACACTAGTGCTTGGCGGCAGGATATCTGACACTGCGGTGGTACCCACCTAGCCGGACTGTTGCAATAAGAGGCCTACCACCTAGTACCCAGTCCCTTATGGCCAGTAATGTGACTAGCTACAGTGCCCTCCACAACGGCACACAGTGTAGTGTACGTACTCTAGTGCTTGGCGGCAGGATATCTGACACTGCGGTGGTACCCACCTAGCCGGACTGTTGCAATAAGAGGCCTACCACCTAGTACCCAGTCCCTTATGGCCGTTGTGACTAGCTACGTGCCCTCCACACCGGCACACAGTGTAATTACGTACACTAGTGCTTGGCGGCAGGATATCTGACACTGCGGTGTTACCCACCTAGCCGGACTGTTGCAATAAGAGGCCTACCACCTAGTACCCAGTCCCTTATGGCCAGTAATGTGACTAGCTACAGTGCCCTCCACACCGGCACACAGTGTAGTGTACGTACACTAGTGCTTGGCGGCAGGATATCTGACACTGCGGTGGTACCCACCTAGCCGGACTGTTGCAATAAGAGGCCTACCACCTAGCACCCAGTCCCTTATGGCCAGTAATGTGACTAGCTACAGTGCCCTCCACACCGGCACACAGTGTAGTGTACGTACACTAGTGCTTGGCGGCAGGATATCTGACACTGCGGTGGTACCCACCTAGCCGGACTGTTGCAATAAGAGGCCTACCACCCAGTACCCAGTCCCTTATGGCCAGTAATGTGACTAGCTACAGTGCCCTCCACACCGGCACACAGTGTAGTGTACGTACACTAGTGCTTGGCGGCAGGATATCTGACACTGCGGTGGTACCCACCTAGCCGGACTGTTGCAATAAGAGGCCTACCACCTAGTACCCAGTCCCTTATGGCCATTAATGTGACTAGCTACAGTGCCCTCCACACCGGCACACAGTGTAGTGTACGTACACTAGTGCTTGGCGGCAGGATATCTGACACCGCGGTGGTACCCACCTAGCCGGACTGTTGCAATAAGAGGCCTACCACCTAGTACCCAGTCCCTTATGGCCAGTAATGTGACTAGCTACAGTGCCCTCCACACCGGCACACAGTGTAGTGTACGTACACTAGTGCTTGGCGGCAGGATATCTGACACTGCGGTGGTACCCACCTAGCCGGACTGTTGCAATGAGAGGCCTACCACCTAGTTCATCTTACCTTCCTCTCCAGAAGGCTGGCTACCTACGATGTGACATATGTACCCAGTACTGCCCCACGATCGTATCCCTGCGAGGACACATCAAATCACATACTAACAGGTAAGTCGTAGAAAATAGTCATAAAACGCATGTTACAAACGAAATATCGTTTTCTGTTGTTTTTATACCACATGGGTGGCAAACAAGCATGCGGTCCGCCTGATGGTAAGCGGTTACCGCCGCCTATGCTTGCAACACTTAGATTTTGTTCTACACTATCGCATTGGGGAAACCTGTAATGATAGATGTTAGTAAGATTAAATAAAAAAAAAAAAAAAAAAAAACACGTATCACTCTCGTAGCCGATCCTGCAGGAATCTCTTCACACTCTTCTTGAACAACTCCATGCAGTACTCTCCAGGGAAAACCTCAACGGTGAGCTCATTCCACAGCCTGAGGGTTCGCGGAAGGAAAATAACACAAATTATTTAAAAATATAAATAATTTGAAATATTAGGAATAAGAGCGGGCCAAGAATACTACCCTGTGGTACAACAGAGCTGTTTATCCCATCCGAAGAGCGGAAAGATGTCTATCGTATGGGTTAGGGCTCCGGTGTACCACAGGGTAGTATACTTGATCCGCTTTTATTTATTTATCTATCTATTGGGGGCGTCCATAAATTACGTGAGATGTTTAAGAGGGGGGGAGAGGGTCGAGTAAAATTTCATCTAATCTTACGTTGGACAGAGGGGGGTCTCGGCAAGTATCACGCAATTCTTTTTCTGATTAAATAAAAAAAATACGTGAGATGTATAAGGTGGGGGAGGGGGTCGAGTCAAATCTTATCTAATCTTACGTTGGACAGAGGGGGTGTCTCGGCAAATATAACGTAATTCTTTTTCTGATTAAATAAAAAAATTACGTGAGATGTTTAAGGGGGGAGGGGGTCGAGTCAAATCTCATCTAATCTTACGTTGGACAGAGGGGGGGTCTCGGCAAATATAACGTAATTCTTTTTCTGATTAAATAAAAAAGTTACGTGAGATGTTTAAGGGGGGAGGGGGTCGAGTCAAATCTCATCTAATCTTACGTTGGACAGAGGGGGGGTCTCGGCAAATATAACGTAATTCTTTTTCTGATTAAATAAAAAAATTACGTGAGATGTTTAAGGGGGGAGGGGGTCGAGTCAAATCTCATCTAATCTTACGTTGGACAGAGGGGGGGTCTCGGCAAATATAACGCATTTTTTTCGGATTGTTAAAAAAAAATATATACAATTTTGGTAAATTAAATCTAGATCGTACATGCTTAAGATTTTATCGTAAGTACTGTATGTAGGGGATGGGGGAGGGGGTTGAATAAAATCTCACGACATCTCTCTAACCAATTGATAAATAATATTTATCAATTGGTTATTAAGTTTGTTATTAAGTTATTAAGTTTGTTGAATAATATTTATCAATTGGTTATTAAGTTTTTATTTTCCTTTAATTGAGTATAATTATATGTGATTTTTCAAGAAAACTGTCTTAACTTATAACTTATTTATACTTACCCTATTTTTCACATTTATGCCAATTTTCACAATTACAGGTTTAGAATTAAAAAAGTTATGTCAAAAAAACTAATTTAATTATTTGAAATGGCTGCCCTCTAAAGTTCTCTGTTAAAAGTCACTGTTCTACGACTATGACGATATAATAATATATCCTCACGCCTTCCCATTCGGGTCCACACAACCCATTAGCTTATCTACACTAACAATATTAACAGGACAGATTTGTTTGTTTGTATTGAATAAGCTCCTAAACTACTGGACCGATTTGAAAAATTATTTCACCATTGGGAAGCTACAATATCTCCGGTAAACATAGGCTATATAAAAATTTCAAAGATAAGTATAAAGAGGAAAGATTTGAGGTAAGTATGTTTGTATTGAAGGCTCCTAAACTACTGGACCGATTTGAAAAATTCTTTCACCATTGGAAAGCTAAATTCACCCTGAATGACATAGGCTATTTTCTTTCATAAAAAACTCTTATTTCCACCCGTGCGAAGCCGGGACGGGCCGCTAGTCTACACTAATATTATAAAGAGGAAAACTTTGTTTGTTTGGTTGTAATGAATAGGCTCAAAAACTACTGGACCGATTTGAAAAATACTTTCACTGTTGGGGAGCTACACTATCTCCGGTGAACATAGGCTATATTAAATTGGACCCGATAGGTGGCGCTGCGATCGAGTTTCAGGAATTTAACTTTTTCACCCGGGCGAAGCTATCCCTTTCTGTGTGTCTTAAGGTGGATTCGAGAATGGTTTAGATTTACAATTGGGCCCGATAGATGGCGCTGCGATTGTGTTACGGGCAATTTAACTTTTTCACCCGAGCGAAGCTGGGCGGGACAGCTAGTATTCTATATTAACAGACATTTTTACAGACCTACATACATATCATTATCATTAGCAATTTTTTCCACCTCGCAAGGTACAAGTGTAAATTGTGCGGTCACACGCGTCTGTCTCGTCAACATTTGTTGGAACACCATGCGCTTGCGCACACCAGCGCTGCCATCACATACTCCTGCGACCATTGCAGTTTTACCACCAAGTAAGTTGACCGTCCGCCAAGTAAGGTAAAAGTTAATAATGCAAACAAGCATACGGCCCACCCGATGGAAAACGGTTACCGCAGCCTATTTACGCTCACGATACCGAAGTATCACTTGCGCGTTGCCACTCTGTGTTCGGACAGTTTTACTGTGATGGCAGCGTAATGGGAGTAATCCATCTGCTGCCAACACAATATAACAATCCTCCCCTCCCCAAGGAGCTCATTACTGGAAACCTTATTCACCGCGCAGGAACACAACACAAACAATAGTGTTATTTGTCTACGGCCTTCTGTAAGGTGGAGGTCCTGCCCCAGTCGGGCAGATACAAATACGAACGGGAAACCCGTTATGGCCTACCTCTCTTCCTATATTCCTAAATAGATTTTTCCTAATTAGATTTTTCCGATGAGAAGTGTATATATCTTAAGGCTCTGTTTTGTGTTAAATATCCTCACACCTTCCCACAAGGGTCCTCGAAGGATTAGCCAGAGGTTTATAGGTAGTAACCCACACACCTACTTTCTGCCAGAGGTATTTAGGTGCCAACGTGACAGATGGTGAGTCCATCGCCGTTACACACGACTATACATACGCCTTTGAATGTCTTCTCAGACGTATGCAGGTTTCCTCTCGATGTTTTCCTTCACCGAAAAGCTCGTGGTGTGCCTCACTGTAATTAAATGTAGAAAAACTCCTCAATCCAGTCGGGATTGGAACTCGTGACCTCTCGGCCACGCCGCCTCCTCTTGTCCTGACGTATAAGTGGTATGGTATCGCAGTGCAGGCGCAACCCTCGTTTCCTCTCGATGTAAAGCTCGTGGTGTGACAAATTTTGTTAATTGTAACTTGTGTTAATTGTTCCAGCAAACGTACGGTCATACAGCGGCATGTCAAAACACACGCGCCCATTGAGACCCACGCGTGTGACAAGTGCGGGAAACTGTTCAAGAACATTAACTCTTTGAGGGTTCACACTATGTAAGAACTAGAATATAATATAACTTTATTGTTCACACGATAAATGCCGTACAAATATGATAAATGCCGTACAAATATTATAAATGCCGTACAAATATTATAAATGCCGTACAAATATTATAAAAGCCGTACAAATATTATAAAAGCCGTACAAATATTATAAAAGCCGTACAAATATTATAAATGCCGTACAAATATGATAAATGCCATACAAATATGATAAATGCCATACAAATATTATTAATGCCGTACAAATATTATAAATGCCGTACAAATATTATAAATGCCGTACAAATATTATAAAAGCCGTACAAATATTATAAATGCCACACAAATATTATAAAAGCCGTACAAATATTATAAATGCCGTACAAATATTATAAATGCCGTACAAATATGATAAAAGCCGTACAAATATTATAAATGCGAAGGTTTGTGTGTATATTTGTTCCACTTTCACGCAAAAAATGGCGGAACGAAATGAGAAGAAGAAGAACGAAATTGATGAAATTTGCCATAGAGATATATAATTAGCTAGAACACATACGACATTTGTTATTCCAGAAGAAAAAAATCCTACCATTACATATTACGCAGATGAAACTGCGTACGCCCCACCCAATGGTAAACGGTTACCTATTTTTTCACAGCCGCCACGACAAATCGAAACGCTTGCGTTGTGAGCAATGCGACAAAATGTTCATTATCCCGTCACTGCTGCAGAAGCATGTGCTCTCCGTCCATGAGCGTAAGGACTATTATTGCGTGGAATGCGACGTCAAGTTTAAATCCCCAGTGAGTTACTTACTTTCATAAATTTAATATTTACCATGTATGAAGAGACTGATGAATGGGGATGAAGCGAAAGAGGTATGTAAGTCTAGAGAGAACTGGCGCTCTATACTCTCTGCCTACCCCGTTAGGGACTTGGCGTGATGATATGTATGTATGTAATTTAATATTATTTGTATTGCTTAGTTTGGGACTAGGTCAATTTGTGTGTAATTGCCCATCTATATAAGTATGTATATCGTTGTCCAGTTCCCACAGTACAAGCTTTGCTTAGTTTGGGACTAGGTCAATTTGTGTGTAATTGCCTATCTATATAAGTATGTATATCGTTGTCCAGTTCCCACAGTACAAGCTTTGCTTAGTTTGGGACTAGGTCAATTTGTGTGTAATTGCCTATCTATATAAGTATGTATAACGTTGTCCAGTTCCCACAGTACAAGCTTTGCTTAGTTTGGGACTAGGTCAATTTGTGTGTAATTGCCTATCTATATAAGTATGTATATTGTTGTCCAGTTCCCACAGTACAAGCTTTGCTTAGTTTGGGACTAGGTCCATTTGTGTGTAATTGCCTATCTATATAAGTATGTATATCGTTGTCCAGTTCCCACAGTACAAGCTTTGCTTAGTTTGGGACTAGGTCAATTTGTGTGTAATTGCCTATCTATATAAGTATGTATATTGTTGTCCAGTTCCCACAGTACAAGCTTTGCTTAGTTTGGGACTAGGTCAATTTGTGTGCAATTGCCTATCTATATAAGTATGTATATCGTTGTCCAGTTCCCACAGTACAAGCTTTGCTTAGTTTGGGACTAGGTCAATTTGTGTGCAATTGCCTATCTATATAAGTATGTATATCGTTGTCCAGTTCCCACAGTACAAGCTTTGCTTAGTTTGGGACTAGGTCAATTTGTGTGGAATGGCCTATCTATATAAGTATGTATATCGTTGTCCAGTCAAAAATCAAAATCAAAATATTTTATTCAACATAAGGGACACTGGGAACACTTATTGAACGTCACGTTTAATATAGACTAAAGTTACCACCGTTTCCAAGAAAAAATACCTGCCAGGAGAAGAAACGGCGAAACAAACTCCCCGGTTTGCTTTTTTAACATTTGTTCCCTTTTACGCAGGGGTAGTTACATATATAAACTCTGTACAAGAGGAGCAATTCATTGCCATGCATGGCCATCATTAAAATAATCTGATGTTTTATAATAAGCCTTTTGAATTAATTTACTTTTAACGACAGCTTTAAATTCTACAAAAGGTAATTCAATTATTTTCCGAGGTAGCTTATTAAAAAAACGTATACCTTGCCCGGCAAATGAGTTCCTAGTTTTGTGTAATCTAGCTGTAGGAACATGGAGTTTATCTTTGTTCCGTGTGTTCACAGTATGCAAGTCGCTATTTTTCTTAAATTTTACAATATTCTTTCTAACATATAACAAATTTTGGAATATGTATTGACATGGTACGGTTAATATGTCAATTTCCTTGAATAATTCTCTGAGAGAATCCCGAGGCTTAAGGCTATAAATTGCACGAATAGCCCGCTTCTGCAGCACAAAGTTCCCGCAGTACAAGCTTAAATCTGTTTTTCTATGATTATCCCCCAGGAGACGATGCGTCTACATTTCAAACGAGCGAAAAGACATCGGGATAACTTACCTTATAAGTAAGTTATATTAATAATATAATATATCCTCACACCTTCTCACAAGGGTCCCCGAAGCGGTAGGCAGAGGTGTAGAGGCAGTACCCCACACACACAGTACACGTGCCAACGTGACAGATGGCGAGTCCGTCGCCGTTACTCAAGCACGACTATACATACGTCTTTGAATGTCTTCTCAGACGTATGCAGGTTTCCTCTCGATGTTTCCCTTCACCGTAAAGCTCGTGGTGTGACTTATCAGAAATTCAGAAAAAACTCATTGTTACAGTCGGCATTCGAACTTGCGATCTTTGTGTCTAGACATTGGTAGGGCGCGTCTTCGTGGATGGCACTATCTATAGTCCTTGGTATCCATCCTGGTATATGCTTGAGGCCTAGGTCTCGTCATTGACCGGTTAATTAAGTAGCAAAAGTTCCCGGAACTCACGCTACGAGAGACATTACAAGTACCCCCCGACCTCCTATCGTAGAAGCCCCGCCGTCCCCGGGCAGCATGCGTGTGCGCAGTGCGAGCGCGCCTACTCCACTCGCGCCGCACTTCGTGCGCATGCGCATCGGACACACCACGCATATAAGGTGCTCACTATAATATAATTACTAACCATATTGAGGAGTGAAAGGCTGTTTTAAGCGACATTTTGGATGGTATTTATGATATTGATGATAATTGGATGATAAATAATAATAATATCCTCACGCCTTCCCACAAGGGTCCCGGAAGGGGTAGGCAGAGGTGTATAGGTAATACTCACACACCCACTTTCTGCCATAAATATATTTTACTAGCTAACGTGACAGATGGCGAGTCCATCGCCGTTACTCAAGCACGACTATACATACGCCTTTGAATGTCTTCTCAGACGTATGCAGGTTTCCTCTCGATGTTTCCCTTCACCGTAAAGCTCGTGGTGTGCCTCACTGTAATTAAATGTAGAAAACCTCCTCAATCCAGTCGGGATTGGAACTCGCGCCGTTTGCGTGGCAGGCGGGTGCTGTGACCTCTCGGCCACGCCGCCTCCTCTTGTCCTGACGTATAAGTGGTATGGTATCGCAGTGCAGGCGCAACCCTCGTTTCCTCTCGATGTTTTCCTTCACCGTAAAGCTCGCGGTGTGACTAATCATTGTACTTAAGTTTAGAAAAACTCATTGGTACAGTAGGGATTCCAACTTTTTGTGTTGCACGCAACTATTCCAATCTTTATCTTCTTATTTAACATACTTCATTCACTATATTATATACTAGAGGTCCGTCCCGGCTTCGCACGGGTGGACATATTAAAATTACGCGTCACGTTGTTTCTCCGCGATGGACTCCTAAACTACTTAACCGATTTCAATCAAATTTGCACACCGTGTGCAGTTTGATCCAACTTGAAAAATAGGATAGCTAACATCACAATTGGACCCGATAGGTGGCGCTGCGATCGTGTTTCAGGAAGTTTAACTTTTTCACCCGGGGGAAGCTGGGCGGGACTACTATCTGTATTAGTAAGTTTAAGTAAGATGTAAGTTTGAAGCCTTTTAACTTTCCCTTACAGAAACAAGATCCTAATTCCACTGACGATACAGAAATACGGGATGAACAAGAAAACATTGGTTTTGAAAAATAAAACTTTCAACATTAAACATTGTTTTTTATTCAAAATAAACTACATACATACATATTATCACGCCAAGACCCTCGCGCTAGGCAGAGAGAGTAGAGTGGCAGTCCTTTCTAGACTTACATACCTCTTTCGCTTCGTCCACATTCATCAGTCTCTTCACACATGCTCGTCGGTTTCGAGTACTCTTAACGTTCCCGTCCTTGAGAGTCCGATCTATTTGATCCAGGTAGTTGGAACGTGGCCTTCCTCTGCCTCTTCTTGCACACACTTTTGCTTTGTATATCTGTTTCGTCAATCTTTCTTCACTCATCCTTTCTGTGTCCAAACCAACGTAACATGCCTTCCTTCATCCTTACAATCACACACGTTTACGCCAGTTGCTTTGCATATCTCTTCAAAAATATGTACGTGATAATATTAAAGTGGAATGTATTACAAGGCTTAACATAAATATATTTCATTAAAAATATTATATTTCTTTTGTAAACTAAACTAATTTAAAAACTTAACATAAAATCTTTAAATTTCAATTATCAACAAATTTTAGTCGACTATTAAAGAAATCTACTAAATCAATTATTTCCCCTGGCAACACTAACCCCAGGACCTGTGTCAATCGGCTCTCATACACTTTCTCTTCTCCAATACAATTAAATTCTTCAAGGCACTAGCTACTACATACCTCAGTTCGTGGAACTTTGGTAAGGACAGCCGATATGTGTATGTCTGTCCGTCTGTCAGTTGGAGCATCAGAATGATATGTGTGTCACTCAGGGTCATCTCCTTGTTTGTCAGCTCGCTAGCAGTTCTCGTCTTCATTCTTGATTGACTGTAAAACAAAAGATTTTCCTATGATATTCAAGCCTTGCCATAAGGGTCCGGTAGGAGTAGACAGGTCATACATAGGCGTAGTGCCCACACACCTACTTTCCGCCGGAGATGCAGTATAGATGCCAACGTGACAGATGGCGAGTCCATCGCCGTTACTCAAGCACGACTATACATACGCCTTTGAATGTCTTCTCAGACGTATGCAGGTTTCCTCTCGATTTTTGTTTAACTTCGTTGTTAATCTCGTTGTGTAATAGGTAATTGCACACAAATTGACCTAGTCCCAAACTAAGCAAAGCTTGTACTGTGGGAACTGGACAACGGTATACATACTTATATAGATAGGCAATTGCACACAAATTGACCTAGTCCCAAACTAAGCAAAGCTTGTACTGTGGGAACTGGACAACGATATACATACTTATATAGATAGGCAATTGCACACAAATTGACCAAGTCCCAAACTAAGCAAAGCTTGTACTGTGGGAACTGGACAATGATATACATACTTATATAGATAGGCAATTGCACACAAATTGACCTAGTCCCAAACTAAGCAAAGCTTGTACTGTGGGAACTGGACAACGATATACATACTTATATAGATAGGCAATTACACACAAATTGACCTAGTCCCAAACTAAGCAAAGCTTGTGCTGTGGGAACTGGACAACGATATACATACTTATATAGATAGGCAATTCCACACAAATTGACCTAGTCCCAAACTAAGCAAAGCTTGTACTGTGGGAACTGGATAACGATATACATACTTATATAGATAGGCAATTCCACACAAATTGACCTAGTCCCAAACTAAGCAAAGCTTGTACTGTGGGAACTGGACAACGATATACATACTTATATAGATAGGCAATTACACACAAATTGACCTAGTCCCAAACTAAGCAAAGCTTGTACTGTGGGAACTGGATAAAGATATACATACTTATATAGATAGGCAATTCCACAAACTGACCCCGATAGTTGAACTATTGAGGTTCATAGGATGCGCATTGCACATAGACTTGTAATTCTGGTTACCTCAGTGACAAGTCTATTTTCCACTGCAAGCTGACGAGGCCAGGTTTGACCCTCAAGTGGGACGGTACTCTGTCGAATATCTTGTCTGTACACAACAGTGCTGTCAACTCTGATATACAGTCTGTGGAGAACCTGGAAGTATAAAATTATCTATATATATATATATGAGGACGCCTTCCCCCAAGGGTCCCCGAAGGGGTAGGTCGATAAAAACTTTCGAATGAATCGAAAATTGTACAACTGTATATTCGATTGTCGATTTATTCGTTGTGACGAAAAAACAATCGAATAACAATCGACGCACGCAGTGTTTTGACGCGCCGCGCAATTCCCGCCGTTTGATTTAATAATTCGGTGGGAATTACTAATTCGTTCTGAACTACTAAATCGACGTCGATGCGGCGTCGACTGTTTCCTTCGGCTGATTTCGGCTGCGCTCGCGCAGGGCGCGCGGCCTCGGGGTCAACGTACTACTGCTATCGATTTATTCGAAAGATCACAATTTTTATTCGAATGGTTCGAATAAATTGAACAATCGAATAATTCGAATGTTTTTAGTAACAATCGCCCATCGCTAAACTACATAGCACAAATTTGTGAATGTGAGAAAAATTGTAGGCTTTGTAGATTCTTAGATCTTGCTAACATTGTTATAATTATCTTGTTTTATGTATGCTTTGTATAGCAAGCAACGACCTATTGTCGGGCCTACGCTGTTGCCCCATACTTGGGTACTATTGCTGTAACGAAAAAAATATTGTATATGCCTAATGATTTAAAAAGAGTAACCATGGAGTTTCTTGCCGGTTCTTCTGCATGGAAGCGACCAACCCGAATAGTGCTTCTTTTTCGACGTTTTATAAGTGCCCACCTGGGCCTATGTGAAATAAAAAGATTTTGATTTTTGAAATAAATGCAATCCCTCTCAGATTGGTGTTTTATTAGACACTAGTTGTTCCACCCAGCTTCTCTTGGGTGAAAAAATAAAAGCCACAGACGCCACCTATCGGGTCTAATTCTGACTTTAAACCATTCTCGAATCCATTTGAAGGAACAGGAAATTTAAAATTGGTCCAGTTGAATGCGATTCCATAAAGGACATGCAAACAAACTTGACGACCGTCTGGTCTAGTGGTTAGAGCTCCTGGCTGCGAAACTTGAGGTCCCGGGTTCGTATCCCGCTGAGGGCAGATATTTGTGTGACGAACACGAGTATTTGCACCTTAGTCTTGGATGTCCTGTGTATTTATGTATATATCTATCTATATAAGTAAATATATCGTTGTCCAGTTACCATAACACAAGCTTTGCTTAATTTGGGACTAGGTCAATTTGAGTACAATTGTCCCAGGAGCCTTTACCTCAGTCCCTCCAAGAAGCTCTTCATGTCTTCTGAAGCCCAGGGCTCCTTGGTTGCTGACCGAGACCAGGCAACATGCCTTACTACAGCTCGCACAGCTGCATATTTGTCTGCATTCATAAGACTGGATATCCTGCTGTCTGGGTTACCTTCCAATTCTTTAAGAGCCACTGGAATAAAATATTCATTCATTCACTCATATTTACTGCATTGTTGGATGATACAGTAGTGACATTACACATTATACAGTAGGTACTATAAAATAATAATATATCCTCACGCCTTCCCACAAGGGTCCCCGAAATGGTACGCAGAGGTGTATAGGTAATATCTACACACCCACTTTCCGCCAGAGGTATATTAGGTGCCAACGTGACAGATGGCGAGTCCATCGCCGTTACTCAAGCACGCCTATACATACCATTATTTTAACACTACAATACAATAGTATTAAAATAATGTGTGGGTATTACCCCTTCGGGGACCGTTGTGGGAAGGTGTGAGGATATATTATTTTTATTATATTATTATTATTATATACTATTGTATTATTATTTTTTATTTTTTATTAATACTTCCTGCAAACATTATTGCAAAGGCGAACTTAATGCCGAAGGCATTCTCTACCAGTTAACCTTTCGGAAGCGGAAGCGTAAAATCAGAGTTTTGAAATTCTTCTCTATTTTATGATGAAATATAAAAAACGTACACACAACGAAGGGTTTTATCTCTTTCTTTTGTATTTCTGGTGTTACAAATGACACAGGCACCCATTGTGATGGGTTTTCTGTTAATAATTCCAATTGTTGTGACATAATAAATTATGAAGTTCAAAATAAAAATAAAATATTGAAAGAACTGAATCGTAACTTCACTCACATCACCCAAACTTCACTTCACCTGACCAAAACAACTAGCCGTCAAACCTCAGAATTACAAGAACCATAGAGTGTAGATAGAACACAATGGAATTTAATTCAGATTTCAGGTATACCTGGTAGAAAATAGCGCAGCTGATTACTCTGTGGGTGGGTGGTGTGTTTAAATGTTTATAAACTATTGTATTTTATTGAAGAACCTAAATATTTTTCTGCTTTTTTGTGTTGTCTCTCGTAGCGTGAGTTCCAAGAACTTTTGCTACTTACTTACCCGGTCAATGGCGAGACCTAAGCCTCCAGCCAGTAAGAACCTTAATAAATAAATAAAGTAGGTTATATACCAACAGACCTACTATACTTCTAAAAAGTTTGTCGCAATTATCGCCATAATCTACCATAGATAGTAAAAAAAACATTGTATATTGTTTGTGAATGTGATTTTTATTACAGTCTATGATTTAAGTAATGGCCGCCGCTTGTTTAGTTACGCGCCGTTTTACCGACTGATTACAATTCTTGAAAAAAAAGACTCCTTACTATTTTTCTACATTGTTTAGTTAACTTGGTTTAAAAATGGCTGCAGTACAAGGCGCGCCGGGTAATAAACAGTGGCCTGCGAGACCGGGAATGCAACATCAAAACAGCCAAGGCAACGTTACTCTCAATAGACCAATCAATTTGTACCCCCTGACTAATTACACTTTCGGGACTAAAGAGCCGCTTTTTGAGAAGGATGCTTCGGTGCCGGCCAGGTTCCAGCGGATGAGGGAGGAGTTTGTCAAGATTGGAATGAGGAGGTGAGGTTATATTTCTGTTCACAAAAGGTTCGCTATAGAATACGCTGCGTCCCTCACGCTAGGCAGAAAGAGTGGAGCTCCAGTCCTCTCAGACTTGCAGTCCTACATACATATCATCACGCCGAGTCCCTCACGCTAGGCAGAAAGAGTGGAGTGCCAGTCCTCTCTAGACTTACAGTCCTACATACATATCATCACGCCGAGTCCGTCACCCTGAGCCTGGCTGGAGGCCTAGGTCTCGCCATTGACCGGTTAAGTAGTAAAAGTTCCCGGAACTCACGCTACGAGAGACAAGACAAAAAAAATAAAAACGTCACGCTAGGCAGACAGAGTAGAGCGCCAGTCCTCTCTAGCCTTACAGACCTACATACATATCATCACGCTGCGTCCCTCACTAGGCAGAGGTAGTAGAGCACCAGTTCTCTCTAGACTTACAGACCTACATAGTACATACATAACCACCACTCCGAGTCCCTCACGCTAGGCAGAGAGTAGAGTGCCAGTCCCCTCTAGACTTACAGACCTACATACACATATCAAAACTCAATAAGGAGTAGAGCACCAGTTTTCTTGACTTACTGACCTACATACATATTAGGGTTGTTACGGTGGTTTTATCGGAACCAAATTTGGTTTATCGGAGTTGGAATTGGAGGTGGAAGAAAGACATACTAGTTAAGGGCAGGTGTAATAAAAGGAACCAATACTCTTTAAATTTCTTATGCTGTTACGGATGTGTGTGTAACTGTTATCATATCCCAGGTCAGTGGAAGGTGTCCTGCTGGTCCACGAACATGGGTTACCACATGTTCTTCTGTTGCAACTCGGTACTGCCTTCTTCAAGCTGCCCGGAGGGGAGCTGAACCCTGGTGAAGTAAGTTGTTGACCTTTTAGCTCAAAGCCAAACATTTAATAAAAAAATATATCCTTATGTACATATATATATTTAAGATAGGTAGGGCGTAAAGGGTTTCCCGTTCGAATTTGTATCTGCCCGACTGAGGCAGGACCTCCACCTTATAGAAGGCTGTAGCCAAATAACAAATTTTTTTGTGTTGTGTTCCTATGCGGTGAGTATTCCAGTAATGAGTACTGGAAACCTTATTCACCGCTCCCATTTGATTCCTCTCTCCCATGATTAGTCCCATTATGCTGCCAACACAGTATAACTCCGAACACAGTGGCAAAGCGCAACTGATACTTCGGTATTGTAAACATATATAGGCTAATAGTGTTTCATCGGGTGGGAAAATTTTACAAAGTATATAAATCAGAGAGAACTGGCGCTCTACACTCTCTGACTACCCCGTTAGGGACATGGCGTGATGATATGTATGTATAAATCAGTAATATTATTTGACGCTATCTTAAAATTGTTTCCAGGATGAAATTGAAGGTCTGAAAAGGTTGCTGACGGAAACGCTTGGCAGACAGGATGGAGTTAAGCAAGATTGGGTGATCGAAGACACTATTGGTGAGCCCTCTGCTTTGCGGAGAGTAATGTCTAGTCGAGGGGGGCGCGGGATGCGGGCAGTATTACCCGAGTCTATTAACTGTAGTGTGCGTGTGCACTCATAGGTAATCAGTGTGTACCGACAATACTCACACATTAGTGGAAGGTTGCACACTTACACTGTAAACTATAGGGGAGGATAGTGGGGCACGTCTTCGTGGATGGCACTATTTATATCAATCATGTAAAGCCGTGGTGGCAGCGTGGTTTGAGTACTGCCACTTGCTTGCACATTCTAATCCCGACTGTACCAATGAGTTTTTCTGAGCTTAAGTACTGTGATCAGTCCTACCACGAACTTTACGGTGAAGGGAAATATCGAGAGGAAACGAGAGTTGCGCCTGCACTGCGATACCATACCACTTATACGTCAGGACAAGAGGAGGCGGCGTGGCCGAGAGGTCACAGCACCCGCCTGTCACGCAAACGGCGCGAGTTCCAATCCCGACTGGAGTGAGGAGTTTTTCTACATTTAATTACAGTGAGGCACACCACGAGCTTTACGGTGAAGGGAAACATCGAGAGGAAAACTCATAATTGGCAAGGCTTATCTATAAGCTTTATTTCTTCCAGGTAACTGGTGGCGGCCGAACTTCGAACCACCTCAGTATCCATATATCCCACCACACATCACGAAACCAAAAGAGCACAAGCGCCTATTCCTCGTGCAGTTGCAAGATAGAGCTCTATTTGCAGTGCCCAAGAATTATAAATTGGTTGCTGCGCCTCTGTTCGAGTTGTATGACAACGCGCAAGGATACGGGCCAATTATATCATCACTCTCGCAGAGTCTGTGCCGGTTTAACTTTGTCTATATGTAATCTGTACGGTTTGTTTTGACTATGGGCCGTGGCGGATTTTTATACTTGATACTGGCTGGCAATTTTTTTTTATTGGCCCATTTTATTCCTCTTTCGTTGAGCCTGTACCGGTTTAATTTTGTCTATATGTAATCTGTAGATTTGTTTTATCTATAGACTGTGGCGGATTTACATTTTTTTTAATGGGCTCATTGTATTCCTTTTTCATAGAGTCTGTACCGGTTTAATTTTGTCTCTATGTAATCTGTAGATTTGATTTGTCTATAGGCCGTGGCGGATTAACATTTTTTTTAATGGGCCAATTGTATTCGTCTTTCGTAGAGCCTGTATCGGTTTAATTTTGTCTATATGTAATCTATATATATTTGATCTGTACGTTGTTTTGTCTATGGGCCGTCGAATTTCCATATTTGATACCGGATATAATGGATAACTTGAATAGCCTATTTAAGTTTTGACATCTACTATTCATTTCAATCAATAATCTTTTTTATTTATTCAATAATAGTATTTCAATTTCTGTGTTGATATGTACACGCGACTGATACTTCGGGAGCGGTAATCGCTTACCATCACGCGACCCGTACATTTTTTCGACCTTTTTGGTAGTAAAATTATAATAACTTAAAAAATTGCCGCCTTTCTGGGCACTATCCTACTCGGTCTGGTAAATCCGCCACAGGCCATTATCTGTGTGTTGGCAACATTGGTTTATGACAATACACTGGTAGTTTAGTGGAGATGGACAAATTAATGTCTATGACTATGTTGATGTCATACATGTATTTTACACACACACATACATACATACATATACGAGATCTCAGTAAATAGAGCAATTGTCTTCTAGAAGTTACAGGGTGTTGTGAATATGTCCTCGTGACGATGGGTTCTGCCTATACACCTCTGCCTACCCCTTCGGGGACCCTTGTGGGAAGGCGTGAGGATATATTACATACTGCCTGTGCCCGCGACTACGTCCGCGGGGAATTAAAATATATTTTTCTAAATTAAAAGTAGCCTAAGTTGCTCCTTTTTACATCGGCTATCTGCCAGTGAAAGTCCCGTCAAGATCGGTCCAGCCATTTCAGAGATTAGCCGGAACAAACAATACAGACACAAAAAATTTAAAATGATGTTTGGTAACAAACAATTTATACGTATAGATTTGAGCAACGGTTCTATTTTTTTAAGACACCCTAATAGCCACAGATATAAGCACACGTTAAAATATGTATGTGTCTGCTCCCGATGTAAAATGTCGATTGGCCAATCAGAGCGCAGCGTGTCTTTGCTTGGAGCTATGATTGGACAGTTTAGCGTTTAATATAGACCGTGATTGGAGAGTTCGCAGTGACGTCATAGTCTCCCTAGTGTAAGATAAATATTGAGGATTATGCACTTGTGAAATTGGGGGATGGGTGACCACTCGTGGTGTTTTACTTTAAAGAAATTCTGAAATTAATATAAAACAATTATAATTAAAACATACGTACATATCATCACGAATCCCTAACGGGGTAGGCAGAGATTTTTTTCTGAAACTTGCATACCTCTTTCGCTTTGTCCACATTCATCAGTCTCTTCATACATGCTCGTCGGTTTCGAGTACTCTTGACGTTTCCGTCCTTGAGCGTCCGATTTGATCCAGGTAGTTGGAACGTGGTCTTCCTCTGCCTCTTCTTGCACACACTTTCTCAATACATATATAATCTCGGGTGAAAATTTGGTTCTTTTCCCCTGCCTACCCCTGCATACCCTCATAGAAGAGATGTGACGAAGAATTGTATGACGTCACCCGTCCCCCGTCTCACAATTATTTGTATGTAATTAAATTGTCGCTAGATTTAAGTTTGACTACAAAATAATAGCGTACAAGAAGAAAATGCGTTTTATTTGTACTCAAGAAAGAAGACTGTTTCTAGATTTAAGGAAAAACAAAATGGCGGATTTGGTATTGCCATAGTCAATTAATGTATTGATGGATTGTTTACGTTAATCATTCTTCACGCCTTCCCGAAGGGGTAGGCAGAGGTGTGTAGGTAATAAGTAAGAGAGGTAGGCCATAACTGGTTTCCCGTTCGAATTTGTATCTGCCCGCCTGGGGCAGGACCTCCACCTTATAGAAGGCCGTAGACAAATAACACTATTGTTTGTGTTGTGTTCCTGCGCGGTGAATAAGGTTTACAGTAATGAGCTCCTTGGGGAGGGGAGGATTGTTATATTGTGTTGGCAGCAGAGGGATTAAACCCATTGTGCTGCTAGTATAACTCTCCGAACACAGAGTGGTAACGCGCAAGTGATACTTCGGTATCGTGAGCGTAAATAGGCTGCGGTAACCGTTTCCCATCAGGTGGGCCGTATGCTTGTTTGCCACTCTTGTTGTATAAAAAAAAAGCACCCACACCCACTTTCCGTCAGAGATATATTTTGGGTGCCAATCAATGTCTATTATGTAACAGAATAACTATTAAAATATGGGAATGCTTTGATTATTTGCCTACATCACAAAGGTTGCAAGTTCAAATCCCGACTGTAACAATGAGTTTATTTGAATATTGTACATTGTAGGTTTTGTATATTCTTAGATCTTGCTAACATTGTTATAATTATCTTGTTTTATGTATGCTTTGTATAGTAAGCAACGACCTATTGTCGGGCCTACGTTGTTCCCCCATACTTGGGTACTATTGCTGTAACGAAAAAATATTGTATATGCATAATGATTTGAAAAGAGTAACCACGGAGTTTCTTGCCGGTTCTTCTCCATGGAAGCGACCAAACCGAACCGTGCTACTTTTTCGACGTTTTATAAGTGCCCACCTGGGCCTATGTGAAATAAAAAGATTTTGTTTTTTAACTTAAGTGAGGCACACCACGGGCTTTACGGTGAAGGGAAACATCGAGAGGAAACCTGCATACGTCTGAGAAGACATTCAAAGGTGTATGTATAGTCTAGTCTAGTGCTTGAGTAACGGCGATGGACTCGCCATCTGTCACGTTGGCACATAAAATATATCTCTGGCGGAAAGTGGGTGTGTGGGTATTACCTATACACCTCTGCCTACCCCTTCGGGTACCCTTGTGGGAGGGCGTGAGGATAAATTATATATATATATAAAGGCCGTGGTGGCCTGACCTCTACACCGCGAAAGGAATACTCCTACCAAATTCCAAGTCAATCGGCCTTAAAGTTCCTGAGATTTCGCGATGTGTGAGTTCACAAACGGGATCTCCTATATATATATAGATTATGCTTTTTCACGGCATAGCGGCTGAACCGATTCTAGGAGGAAAATACATAAGCTACTTTATATATGTATTCTATATTTATACAAGTATGTTTGCCAGTCACTGTTACCTAGGCCCTGCCTAGTGTAAGGCCAAGTGACTGCCTCTTTGGGCGGGCAAGTGGACAAAACGCTGCCACTTGCCTATATTGCTCGTCTGTCCGACGGGCAATTTGGCGTTGGTCCTGGGAGTAGCGCAGGTCGCGTAGATCCCCAAGGCAAGTCCGGAGCACTATCCTGCTAGAGGTTGCCGCCTGCTTTTTGCTTCATCCCCTAAGGGTGAAGCGTAACTGAAAGCTTCGGGCGCCCCCCCTTTCCTTCCTCTCCCTTCCCCTCCCCCTCACCCCTCCTGTCCTCCCATCCCTCTGCATTTCCCTGGCACTTCCATTCCCTCCCTCCTTTCCCCCGTCCCTCCCTCCGTTCCCCCTTCCTTTTACCACCTTTCCCCTGCCCTCCCCCTTTCCCCCCTGCTCTCCGCCTTTCCCCCCTGCTCTCCCCCTTTCCCCCCTTCCATCCCTCCTTCCCCAACTTCGTCCCACCCATCCCGAACTCCAATCCTTCGTCACAGCTGCGGTGCAAAGAGGTCGGGCACCGCGGTCCCGCCATCTCAGCAAACGTAGATGGCGGGAGGGGGGCCGACCTCCCGCGTGTTTGTGCCGTGCGCGGGGACCCGTAATGGGGGGTGACGGAGGCCTGGGGGTTGAGCTGGCGACGGGCCGGCGGTCGATGTCCGTCGTTGGCAACACGCCTCTTTGGTCCTGATCTCTCCTAACACGGGAGGCTGATGCGTAGCCGCGTGTCAGCCAATCGGCTGCAGACCCGCCCCTAAGGCGGTGGGGGGCTAGTGATCTGGTGTGAAGGGGTTCGCAGCCGGCGGTGTCAGCTGATGTAACGTGGTACAGGAAGCGAGCACCGTTAGTCTCGTGGACAACTCACACTGTGTCACTATATCCTGGTGGCAGCCCTGGTGCTTTCCAAGCATCCCCAAAGGTGCGGGCTCCGTGGAGGGTGGGGAGCTACCAGGATGAAGATATATAGAACTGAACTTATGGATATGCAAGATATTAAACCCATCAACGTCTGGGAGACCGAAGCTATTAATGCGAATTTAGAAGCTCGTGATAGAGTGGAGAGGACGGCTGTTAAATGCGAAATTTCGAACTCTGAAGGTGGTATGAGCAGTGCACTGTGCCTGCTGCCCAATTTAAAGGTGAAGATTGAGCCTGATCCTAGTTTTAGAAATAACGTAATACGCTCCGTGAGTGATGGCAATGAGGTGGTTCCACCAAAGAGAAGAAAAGCTAGATGCAATTCCAAGAAAAGAAGAAGAGATAGAGGAGGTAGTGCGGCGATAGAAGTGGTGAGAGATGCAGTTGTCAGGAATGCGCCAAAGAGAATGCGCTTAGCATTGCCCATGGTGACTTCACAAATCAATATGGCTATAATCGCTGAAGATTATCCTAAGACTCCTCTTACCGACACCATTGCTCAGGAGC